>VDFB02316992.1:0-22536 GCA_007258455.2 Sequoia sempervirens
TTTAGAATATGATCTTCTTTCAACTTTCTTCCACACTCACACACCCACTTCTCACACTCATTTGTTTGTCTCTCTTTTTTCTCTTTAAAACATCTCTTATATATACAATTATATCTTAATCATCAATTAGGTTGGCACCATATAACGTTAACATATTTCTTATGTTGGCAAAACATCCATAAAGCATAACTAGTCTACATAATATATTGCATATACCGAGTTAGCCTAGATCTTCGAATATCAGAATCATAGCTTGTCTCATGGTAGAAACCAGACCTAAAAACCAACACACCAAACCAACCAACATTCTAGACCACATATAATGGTCATCTTCGATAGGAAATAGCTTTCGGGAACTATCTTATATATTTAGTACTGTGTTGAAATCAATGACAACCATTTGATGCACTCCAATTTCCAACAATCTCCCCCTTTTTCATTGATGGCAACACAAGATGTGAAAAGCCAACAACAACAACAACAACAACAACCTTGTAGTTCTTCCCTTTGATAAGCTGAAATGATTTTCATTATTTTCACATGCTTTCTCTCCCCCTCTAACATCAATGGAAAAGAAAGAAAAAAGATCTATCTCCCTCTTACTTCAAAAATAATCTTGAAAAATGGTATAAAAATGGTTCTTTACCTCAATCCTTCTTCCCTTAAAATATCTTCTTGTATTTTTATTTTAGCTTCAGAAGAAATGTCTTTCAGGAATCCACTATCAACCTGATATTAAAACAAATACTGTTGTTCTTTGCTACCGAATCAATTGTTTCTAGAAGAGTATCTGGGATAGTGATGTTTTGTTCATTTTCCTCAGCTTCCACCTGAAGACCGAAAAGCTGTTACAATCTTTGCTCAATTATTTCTTTAACTTTCCAAAAAGTCTTCTCAATACCATCCCTCTGTACCACAATGACTGCAAGTTCAAACTGTAAGGAATTGATCCTTTTCTTCTACGCTCCATCCTTGTCATTAAGAATATCATATATTTTTCCAATAGAATCCAACTCAAACTCAATAGCATCAATTTTTGCTCTATAGTTTCTGATAGAGGTAGGCCACCGAAGACAATATGTATACACACTTTTTACATTCTTGATGCATGTTTTCAATTCATTTATGCTCTCAATCAATCTCTTTTGTGCATTTCCACACCTTTCTTCCATAACCAATTGAATCTCATCTTTTCCTTCTATTTCACTAGGTGATTGTGCCTTTAGTTTGTCTTCGATCTGCTCAATCAATACTTCTGATAAAACACTTGTCGATTCGCTTAGATCAATATCATTATGAATTATGTAAATATCCAAAGCATCTGTGATCGCATCCCATTCATATGATGGTCGTGACAACCAAACATCTCCAATCTTCTTTAATCCATCAAATTTCCCAAGAATCTTCAACACCTTCTCCTTAGTGAAATCTTCTTCATCATCATTTGTTGATGCCAGAACAATTTCTTCTATATTCTTTTCTTCCTTTTCTTCTTTCTTCCCTTTAGACTTCAGTTTCTTTGTTTTCAGAGGAGAACTTGAGATGATTCTTCTTGATTTTCTCTTTCAAAAGGAGGAACCTGCCTCAAACATTACAACTAGACTGGGAACCATGCCATAGCACCATACATTTATTTTATTTTTGAAGTATTCTTTACAAATCTTTTCCTTTTCTGCTAGACATTTCAGATACCTGTAGACCTACTTCCCAACTGGTATAACTGACTTCCACACAACATTCTCTTTTAATAGTAATGATTTTAGAAAATACATCATCAAACATATAACCAAAGATCCAAAACAAAAAGGGTAATTGTCATTCTTTGGCATAGTAATATTCTCCATTAATTGATTCCTTAGTAACTCACACAAGTCAAAATCCTCATTCTTTTCAACCATTTAATGTGCAAAATAAACAACAATCACCAAAGTAGAGCATTCCCTATTTCTGAAATAGATCTTATATAAAATGCCATATACCACATACCTTATCACAGGGTTGATTATAGTGTGAATTAGAAGTTCCCTTTGATCTCCTATTACTCCAGTTAGGGCTTCGACCTCTTTTTTCTTCACTAACTTATTCACTAGAATGGGTCCATTATTGCATAATCCTATTATTGTTGCAATTGCTTCCTTTGTGATCTCATGGGGTTTTTCGAAGATCACCTGATCACCGTGAATTCTTGTTAGGATAATCCAAACAATGTCCATATTTGAAAAGTATGGAAATTCACTCCAAATGTCTAAACCCTTGTGCCCTAGATTCTTAACCTTTTGCATTTTCTCAACTGAAAGGGAACCCCGAGATTTTGAATATTTTCATTATTAAATTCATCAATTTGTAACTTAATTTTTACAATTCGTTGTTGCGTGGATTAAATACCACAATTTCCTTCGACTCCATTATTTCTACCTTGTTCTTCGTACTTTTTCTTAACACCTTATTTTTTAGTTGCACTTTACTCCTTAGCTCGTTCGATTCATAATGTGAAAAGTGACCACTCAATCATCCTTATTTAACTTGTCGCTTTTAGGGTTTCAACATAAAAAGGTAATTTATTGCTTATGACATCATCATCTACACTTCACTTTGTCAGTACCTCCTTCTCTGCCAATGTTAGATCAATATTGAAAAATAGTGTAAGCCAAGAAGGGCTCTGCATATATCCTAATTTGAATCTTTTCTGCCAGAATTTTCTTCAATTCCTTCAAACTAGAGATTCACATCACTTATCCTTGTGTCATCATATGGCACCTCATATATCAGGGGTTTGTTAGATTCTTCTATGACTGCTCCCCCTGAAGCCATTACTAGGTTTAGTTCTTGAAAGAGGTATTTGCACCAGATGCAGATACAGGATTATCTAATTCGTCCTTGTTCTCAGGTTCTTCCTTCTTTCTCTAAATTTTTTCCATTTCTTTCCTCACTTCTTTAGGATCCACTTTTTTCACCGACATGTTTTTATATTTCGAATTAGGTTTCTTTCCAACTTTTCTCTTGTAGAATTTTGAGATATGTCCTAATTTGTTGCAAATGTAGCACTTAGCATATCCAAGATCAAATGAATTTTCTTTTATCTTTATCCTACATTGATTATCCTTGTGTCCAAAGACATTGCATGTGTAACAATAGCCTTGAAAAGATTGAATCCTTCTATTTATATTAAATATGTTCATCATCATTTGGCTTCTACAATTGGTAGCTCTATGTCCAAACTTGTTGCACACAACATTTTCTAGCAAAGAATCCAACATTCTAACTTATTCTATTTTGGTTCATCCTACTTTTGCATTCTATTGATTTATGTCCAAATTTATTTTATGAGAAACAAAAGCCATTAAAATATGAGTACCTATGAGCATTAGGTTGTCGAATGGATATCCTTCCGGTATTGATCCTTCAGTTTTTGTTTTGATAAGTATTGCCTTGAAATTTCCTTTGATTATTCATTTTGTTGAGAATGAGTTTAGTGCTTTTTTCTTCTTTAAGTCCTAGACCACCTTTATCCTTTGCAGGTTTCTGAGATGAAATTAACCCATCAATCATTGTAGAGCTTGTCTTGAACCTTTCTTCATGAGCTTTCACTTTTTCCAGGTCATCTTTTAGGGTTACTACTTGTTCAAGCATATCACATTTTTCTATCATCTAATTGATAGTCTTTTTCAATCTTTCTTCCTCTATCTTGTTTTGTTCAATTTCCAATTTCAGATTCTCTTCCATCCTTTTGCTTTCTTCAAGTTCCATTCATAGATTCTTAATAGTCTCCTTTGCTTCCTTTAGTTCATGGTTAACTTCTTTATGTTTCAACTTGAACTTCTGGATCTAATTCCTTAGTTTTTGAATGCATTCATCTACTTGCTTGACATTTTCTTTCAGATCTTCATTTTCAAATTTTGTATCCTCTATTCTTACTTCCTCATTCAAGTCAAATCCCTTCACCATTTAGTTCAACCTACTAAGATCTCCTTCAAGTTGTTAAACTCATTCCAAAGGACCAAGCTCTGATACCAATTGTTGAATAGGACAACTAAGGGGGGGGTGAATCAACTTTAATATATTTTAACCTTTAATTCAATCACCAGAACTAATACTTAAAATTGCTTAAATGATTAATCATAAAATGCCAATGCAGAAACTCAAATCCAACACATAAACACAATAACATCATATTTATGTGGAAAACCCAATGAGGTAAAAACCACGATGAGGATTAACTCACACTATAGAGAATATCAAAATCAATTAAAAAAAGGATCACTTCCTAAAATAAGGACTCACTGTCCATAGGGCTACAACCCAAAGATACAAAAGATGGTTCACTGCCAAAATACAAAAGTTATGGCTTGCTGCCAAAAGCAGGAACTGATGGATTACACCTTCAATGTGCAGGGTTCAGTTCCACTGAAGCTCAAAATATGAAGTACTTTGATACCCAGTAGTCACTCAACAAGACTACACTGATCACAATTGATAAAGCACTTAGACTCTAATCTTCTTTCAAATTTCTTCCACACTTGCACACCCACTTCTCACACTCATCTGTTTGTCTCTCTTTTTTCTCTTTAAAACATCTCTTATATATATATAAGTATATCTTAATCATCAATTAGATCAGAACCATATAAGGTTAACACATTTCTTATGTTGGAAAAACATCCATAAAGCATAACTAGTCCACATAATATATTGCATACACTGATTCGGCCTAGATCTTTGAATATCAGAATCATAGCTTGTCTCATGGTAGAAATCGGACCTTAAAACCAACACACCGAACCAACCAACATTCCATACCACATATAACAGTCATCTTTGATAGGAAATAGCTTTTGGGAACTATCTTATATATTCAAACCCGTGTTGACATCAATGACAACCTGTTGACATCAATGACAACCTGTTGACATTAATGACAACCATTTGATACAATCCAATTTCCAACAACTATATCATCCTTAGGAGCATGCTCAATCATATGTGGTACTTTTGGTTCTCTAACCACTTTCACATCTCTTACCATCAATTGGGAAGGTAGCATAATACATATCACATTGCATACTATCCCCCATGGAAGCACTCCATTTTCTAGACAACTACATTCCATAGTTGGGTGGGATATCTACTACAACCACACTCATTTTGAACTCCTTTTATGGGAATGCAACTAGTCTGTAAGGAATCTCATTTATTACACCAATCACAAGGACTTCCCTTGAATCCATAGCATAACATTTTCCATGGGTACTGTCAACTTTTAATCCCACTGCTTCCATGATATTAGCTGGAATTATATTATTAGATGCTCCATAATCAATCATATAATTCTTCAAAAAGTTTCCATCAACAATCAGTGTAAGAAAAAATGGATCTATGTTTCCAAGACAAGCTGTTACTAAATTTCCTAGGAAAATATGAGGGATCTTAGTGATTACTCCATCAACCTCTTTATCTTTCTTTTCTTTTTCCTTTCCACTCGCTCTAGGTAGAGTAGACACCACTGGTTCATTATAGGCTAAAGTAGCACCATTGATAAGGGCTACTGCCTTTAGTTTATGCTCATCAATTCTAATCATCTCAAGCAAAGGAACAAAAAAATTTACTTGACTAAGCAACTGAAACATATCAATAGGAGTATATTTAGGAAAATCAGCTAGAATCAAACCTTGTTCAATATTGGTCTCCTTCAGTTGATCACTTGTTGTTTCAACTTTAGGCTTAACATCCTTCTTTGCAGATTCAAAATTTTGCTTTTGTCTTCATAGCAGGAGATTGGCTTCCCCATCTGCTTTTGGTTTATCAACTTTCTTGGCCAAAATTTTGTCTCCCCTACTTTCCTTGGCTTTAGGTCCATCCACTTTGCTATTAGATTTTTGTTCTTTTCCTTTCACATTCTGCTCCTTGATGAAGAGGCCAACAGGCTACCTTGGGGACCACCCACTGTTCTGTTTCTCAGATGATATGAACATCTAGCTTGTGCAACCAAGGCTACTGCATACCTTGTAATTTATTCATCTAAAGGTCTCCTTCAAGACACATTATCTTCAGTTGCGTTCAATGCATACACTTCATTATCATTATCATCACCTTCATTAGAAAGAACTTGTTGGTGATATGTACTAGCTATATGTCTTTGGTTGTCCACATCAAGTTCATAAGACTCTACATTAGACAAGCATTCATTATCAGCAAATTCAAACCTACTCATGATCATATTTACTTCAACATCATCTTCATGAGACTGATCATAATATTTTGGCACACTTTCTTCAACTTCAACCAATTTTGCAACGACACATTGGTGAGGGTAATGTGGTAAATGAAAAACCATGCACCAAGTGGTCTCATTAGTGAAATTTGCAGATTGTTTTTGCAAAGGATCAGGTGCGACCTGATCTTGTTTACCTCTTTGATTGTTTGGGACTGGCTTTCCATTTTTTCAGTTGGTTTTTTAAGGGTAATCTTGAAGCCTTGGGGGATTCACTCTTCTGAAACTGCTACTTATTGTTCCTAAGCCCCTTTTCATTCTTAGTCACAATGTATTTGATATCTTTCAGAGTATCCATCACTTGATCAAATTTCTTATCATATGTAGGATTTGAACCAAAAGCCTTTTCGTGTTTATCTCTTTGATTGTTTGGATTTTTCAAAATCTTCACATCATCCCTTCCCACTTTTCCATAAGCTTTCCTATGTCTTTCAATGCGAAAAGAAATCTTGAATGCATCCCTCAGAGTTTGAGGGTCTTTATCTCTTAGGCTATAGGCCATTTTGGTGTCAAATGCATTGAAGTAACAAGGCATACTGAATCATTCAACCTCAAATTTTGTGGCAGTCTATTCATAGATTTCTGAAATCTAATATTGAAATCAACCACAATTTCATTTTGTCCTTTGGTGATATTATTAAACTCATTGAGCATAAACTGGGGAAAGTCTTATCTCCATATTTCTCTCTAAAAAGTCTCTTGAATTCTTCCCAAGAGCCAATGCTACCATCAAGTAAGCCTTTGTACCAATCTCTAGCATCCTTTGTCAAAGATTGCATGAACAACTTCATGACCACATCTTCATGCTCCACCTCATAATCATCCAGCATGTTTAGAAAAACTCTCAAATGATCCCCACCAGATATTGCATTATTACCAGTGAATTTTCTCAACACAATCATGATGTCATTGTCAATGGGATTTGGGTATCCAAGAATCCCATCAAAACACAATTGTCTATACCTCTCCAATTTCAAAGGTCGCCTATGAAATTGGTTATCTCTATCCTCATTATTCTTGTTTCCTTCTCCACCTCCTCTATTGTGATCCACATTTTTGTTAGTGAATTGATTGTAAGTAGTATCATTACTACTATTTGTGTTCACATTCTTAGTATTATGAGTGGATTGCTCAATATGACCAGAAGTTTTTGCATCACTTGTTGTGGACTAAGAAGTATCTTGTGAGCTAGATGCCACAACACCTATTAAGCATGAGGTTTTCAAGAAATCCAACTTTATTTTCATCTCTAGATTAGTAGCCATGATTTCCATCTTCTCTACTTCTCTTTTGAGAGTCTCATTTTCTTTTCTTAATTGGTCCATCTCAAATTCTGATTTTTGGGGAATGGGAGGCTTCTCAGATGTGGATTTCTCATTTGTAACCAAGTCCTTTATAGGTTTTTTTCCTTTTGCATTTGGTGGGTTGAAAAAATTCTCATTTGGATGTGGAGCAATATCACTAGTAACTTTAGATTTGGTTCAGTTGGTGGTGTCAACATTTTTTACAGGGCCATCTTGATTTTTCTTGTCAAGGACCTCAAATACAATAGGACCCAAGTTAATTGGTTCGGGTTCAACTTGATTCATAAAATCTCATTTGGTCTAATTGTCTCATTAGGTTTTCCCTTTCAATCATGTCATTCCTAATATGTTCTTCTCTTTCCCTCTCCTTAATTTTCCTTATCTCGGCCTCAATTTGAATCTCTCTTCTGAGAGTACTAACATATCCAAAAACTTCTTCAGAATCTAGGAGGGTAATCTTTGAACCTGAGTGTGCTTCCAAATCTATTAGGTTTTGGGCTTCATTATTGGTTTTGGTTAACAAGTTATGTGGCAAAGAAGAATATCCACCAAATGCAGGAGGAATAATGTCACCAACAACAATAAAATGGGTAGAGGAAACATTTCGGTGATGGATTTTACTTCTACTCCTACTTTTCCTAGGTCTAGACCTATGGATACTTGTAACAGTTTTATTATCACAATCATCTCCTTCCTCACAGTCTAATCCTATAAGATTTTCTTGAATTTCACGCCTACTAGTACTCAGTAAAGGAATTTTATTTTCAGGAATGGGGTGGGGAGTAGACTTACATGTATGTGCATCCTTAGCTTGTAAGGATAGTGAAACCCACATATTTGAAAGTTCATCCTTTTGCACCCATTTTCCCATCTGCTTGGGAGTATTGTGAAGATCGCCTTCCAACTTTTATTTTGGATGCTTCTTCATGTAACCTTTGGTCTTCTTCATCTTTCTTCTACAGCTCTTTTTTTGCAATACCTTCTTAAATTCTTCAAATAATGCACACTGGTGTAGAGAATTCAGAGTCACAACCCAAACTTGATTGGGAATTGTAAATAATAAATGATAATCTTGTAAAACTTTAGATGAATTGCACAAATTTGGAAGTATAGAGAACTCCTAAGACCATCCTCAACACACTAATTGGAGAATTTGCACGGGCACACAAGGACTTGACAATTTTTATGCAAAGGAGCTTCAAACTAATAAATGGCGGGATAATTCAATAAGCTTTAGGAATATTTGACAAATATTTGCAACATTTAACACCCCACAAAAAATATGTGTGACTCTAATCACAATGCTTGGACAAAGCATACTAGGACAAGCATATTTTCATACAATTTTCCCCACCAGAGTCGCCAATCTGTTGGTTGTTTTTCAAGAACCAAGCTGATCTTCAAGAGATCCTATGGACTTTTCCCTTTCTAATTATTAGAAACCTAAAGGCATTGGCCAACGAACCAGTGAAAGCAACAATGCTTTCCTCTTGCACTTTGGGCTCTACGAAACCTGGCAGGGTGATCCCATAATGTATTTAAAGACATCTACACCTAATATCTGAATACATTGTAAATAACATATGAATTCCCATATTATAGCTCAATAAACAAAATGTATCAAAGAAGTTGGCTACTCCTTAACAACACTCAACATTCAGAGCATGAGAATGAATAATTTAACACAAAATGATAACAATTGTAACTCATTTGAAACATTTGTTTATAAGAATTTGATTTGTTGTTGAATGGGCCAACACAATGTAACATGAGCACTTACTTAGATCAATGCCTCATCCTAGGAATGGAGTCAATATCAAAACCTATGCAATTTGATAACAATTTAACACATAGCATAATTTAAGCTTTGCCATTACTGCATTACAGTATTTCAACATTATATTCTCGACCATTACTTCTTACTGATATCCCAGTACTCAATTTACATAAACCTATAGCTTCACTCAAGCATTTGCATTAATTCTTTGATTTAACAAGCAAGAACAAAACCACACACCCACTAGAAATCAATGGAGACAAATAAGATAATCCTTGATTATATTATTCATAATTCATGAAACAAGTACATAGGAGATAAAATGGCTTTGAATTTATACCATTATGTATTATATTGCCAGTATTTCCATCAAAATTACATATGCATTGATAGACTCAAACCTAAGAAAAACTCTAAAAATGCTCAATATTCTTTACAATATTCTTTGTGATCAATTACAAAACAATGAACCCCGTACTTCTAGCCTTAAATTCCTTCTTATAGAAACAAAGGAGCAAACAAGCTTTGGGCCAAAAAGTACATATGTCACTATTCAATTGGACCATTATGGTGCAGAGCAAGGTTATATCTTTTAGAGAAGTCCTATAAAGGGCTAAACCTTCACACCTTCAAGCACCCATTTTATTGATATTCAACATATCAAACTAGTTCCCCAAGTTGTTTTGGAACATTCTTCTCAAAACTGACCTGCAACGTTGGAATTAGGCCTAAATAGGCCACTTTCACAAAGGAAGTTTCCTCAATTTGCCTTGAAAACTACTAAACTCATCACCAATAGACTTCCCAGGTCACATAGGGTCAGATTCATCCACTTGTTTCATCAAACCTTCACAAAAATTTGTTGTCCTATCAATTACCTATCAAAACTAAGCCTAGCACATTGAGATGCTAGACTAGGGAACGTGCAAAATCACCACAAACCCCATCACCCTACTCTACAACTACCAAAAACACAAAAATCACTCCTACTAGGCCCATTCCACCAAGTTTCATAATTTTCCTACAATGGAATGGCCTTCTTTTACATGATTTTCTTCAAAACCCTAGAAACCCTTACTTTACAGAGCAACTTACAGAATAATTATTGGTTCTCCCTCAAAAATTGATGAAAAGCAACAAAATTTGAATCAAATGAAACCTAACATGATGTCCTAACAATTCACATTGGTTTTATATGTTAATGATGTTGTACGGAACCGTACTGAGCATCAGAACTTTTGAAAATACAGAATTTTCACACAAAAATAGTGCAATAGTTTGTTATTCACCAGAAAAACCTTCAACAACCATACCTCAAATATTTTTGAGGATTTTAAACATATTTTCCTCCAAATCCAATGATCCCCAACTGAATTTTGAATGGGGTGACCATTCACCTTCAACTACCAAACAAAAATGACTAAGTTTCCATTGCAACTTTTACGACTTTTCATTATTGTTGACAACTTTGCAAAACACTAACATATGACCCTATATGACCCCTATTACATTTATTTTGGTCTAATTAGACCTTATTTTCAACATCCTAAACCAAAACCAAAACAAGACTTCAAAATGCAACAACTAGCCAAAATTTTCAAAGGTGCTCCTACACCATACAACCGGGGTGGAAAAGATTTCATCCTCCTGATGAAATGAGCTCCTGAACTGAAACTCCACACTATTTTATATCCTATTCTTTCATCCATTGAGCATCTTCATTTTGTAGGCCATGCCATTTGACCAAGTATTCATTGTACATTTTCTTCCTAGTCCTCTTGATCTCCCTTGTATCCAGTATGCTTTCAAGCTTCATTGGTTGGCTGGGGGGTAGGTCTTTGACCCACTCATCATCTTCAACTCTTGCAGCACCTACATCATCACCTGGATCCACAATACCCTTAAAAGGATAAAGATCAACAACATTAAATATAGGTGAGATAGCAACTCCAGGAGGGAGTTCTATCTCATAAGCATTTTGTCCAAATTTGTGCACTATCCTACAAGGACCAATCTTTATCATCAACAACTTGTTATATTTTCCTTTAGGAAGCCTCTCTTTTCTAAGATGTGCAAGCACCATGTCCCCAAATTTGAACTAAACATCCTTCCTTTTCAAATTCTCTTTGACCTGCTCATGTATGTCCTTCATAGCTATGGAAAAATCCTCCCCTACTGCACTTATTTTCTACATATCTTTCAGATCTCTGAGTTCATATATTCCTCTAAGACTCATCCCATAGACTACCTCAAATGGACTCCTTCCTATGCTCCTATTGATAGAATAGTTGTATGCATATCTTTCTTAAGGAAGTATAAGGTCCCATGACTGACCATGCTCCTTTGTTAGACACCTTAACACGTTCCCACGTGACCTATTTACAACCTCAGTTTGGCCATCCATTTGTGGATGGTAGGCTAAACTGAATTGCAGATTGATTCCCAACTTTTTCCACAAGGTCCTCCAAAAATGACCTATGAATTTTGAATCCCTATCAAAAACTATAGTCAAGGGAAGTCCATGAATCCTTATAATCTCCTTGAAAAAAAAACTATCTATGTGAGATGCATCATTTGTAGTCTTGCAAGCAATGAAATGGGCCATCTTGCTAAATTTATCTACAACAACATAAACACTGTCATACCCCCTTTGTGTCTTAGGAAGACCCAAAACAAAGTCCATACTTATTGACTCCCATGGACGGTTAGGTACAAGCAAAGGTTGGTATAAACCAGCATTGGAGCTTGATCCTTTGGCTCTTTGACATATCCTACAACTCTCTACAAACTTCTTAACATCCACATACATCCTTGGCCAATGATAGAACCTCTTAACCTACTCTAAAGTTTTATCAAATCCAAAATGCCCACTCAAACTACCACAATGCTTCTCCCTTATTAAATTTTCCCTCATGGAACACTTAGGCACACACAACTGAGCCCCTTTAAATAAAAAACCATTTTGCAACACAAAATCTGAATAGACACTGTGAAAAGCATCTTGAAACAGACTACAAATAGCAAATGCATCTTTAAAGTCATCATCATGCTCATACATAGCTTTTAGTTCTTTTATCCCCATGCTTTGGAGTTGTACCTCTTGCACCATCATAGACCTCCTTCTCAAGGCATCTGCAACCTTATTTTCTTGTCCTTTCTTATGTTTGATTTTAAATGTATAGGCTTGCAAATACTCCATCCACTGCATGTGCCTATGATTCAACTTGTCTTGGGTATTCAAAAATCTTAAGGCATGATTATCTATAACTCCTTTGGTAAGAGATGATTTCTCCATTTCTTGAGAGAATGTACCATGGCATAGAGCTCAAGATCATATGTGGAATACTTCCTCTTGTCATCATTTAGTTTATCACTAAAAAAGACAACCGGTTTCCCATCTTGGCTCAAAACTACACCTATAGCAGACCCGCTTGCATCACATTCCACAGTGAACACCTTGCCAAAGTCAGGGATTATGAGAATAGGCTGTTGTTCCACTCTAGTCTTCAAATATTCAAAACTTTTATCTGCTTCTACAGTCCAATGAAACTTATTCTTCTTCTCACCCTTGATGGTATCAATCATTGGTGCACAAATGTGACTAAAGTTCTTGATTAACTTTCTATAAAAACTAGCTAACCCATGGAAGCTCCCGACTTCTCCAACTGATGTAGGTATTGGACAACTAAGTATAGCTTCTACCTTTGTGGGATCCATCTTCAAGGTCCCCTCTGAAATGACAAATCCAAGGTAGACAAGTTCCTTCTTCATAAACTCACACTTCTTGAGATTGATCATTAGCTTCTCCTCATTGAGTCTATTCAAGAACTTATCAAGATTCTCTAAATGATCCTCTTTTGTTTTGTTGTATACAAGGATATCATCCAAGTATACCACCACAAATTTTACTATGAAGTGCTTTAGAACCTCATTCATCAGCCTCATGAATGTACTTGGGGAATTTGATAACCCAAATGGCATCACTAGCCATTCATATAAACCTTCATTGGTCTTAAAGGTGGTCTTCCACTCATCTCCTTCCCTTATTTTGATCTAATGATATCCACTTTTCAAATTAATCTTAGAGAAGTACCTTGCACCTGCTAAACTATCCATTAAGTCCTCCATCTGGGGCATAGGAAATTTGTACCTAATAGTGATCTTATTTATTTCTCTTGAGTCTGTACAAAGTCTCCAATCTCCATCCTTCTTAGGTGCCAATACTGTAGGCACAACACAAGGGCTTAAGCTCTCCCTTATCATCCCTTTGTCCAACAAATCTTGAACCTGATTTTTGATCTCCTCATTCTACCTAGGTGTCATCTTGTATGTTTCTTTGTTTGGCAGACTTGCACCCGATATGAGGTCAATATGATGACTCACATCTCTGATAGGAGGCAGTGAACTAGGTAAATCATTCACTCCTATGTCTTCATATTTTTCTAACAAGGTCTACACCTCCTTTGGTATCTCTTCTTTCTTTGTTGTTGCATTAGAGATAGGCTTACCAACAATGACATAACCAATTTCTTCATCCTCTAGATCTTTCAAAAACTCCTCCTTAACTACCATCACACTTGGCCCTTCATGAATTGCACCATTATCTTCTTGCAAAGGTGAAAGAGTGTATGACACTCCATCCTTCTCAATTACATACACATTCTTGTGCCCATCATGCTTGGCCTTCCTATCAAATTTCCAAGACCTTCAAGGAGTAGGTGGCACACATCCATTGGAACAATATCACAAAGGATTTTATCTTTGTAAGCACCTATGTTAAACTCCACCCAAACCTGCTCATTTACAAGCACTTGTTGCCCCTTATTGAGCCATGAGATCTTATAAGGTGTTGAGGATTCCTATTCATTTTAAGTTTTTCTACCATCTCTAATGATACTATGTTATTTGTTGAACTAGAATCAACTATTACTTTGCATACATTTCCCTTAGATTTGCATGTTGTAAAAAACAAAGCCTTTCTTTGAGGGGATTCCTTGATGGTTGGCACCTTGATTAATTTCCTCTTGATCATTAAGGACTTTCTTACCTCTGGAATAGCATGGATGGAAGGTGAATGTACACTTTCTTCATCGTCCTCTTGCACTAGTTGAGTCCTCCTTTCTCCACTATGAGAACTTGCGCTTGGTTTATCTAGGCACTTCCATGTAGGATGTTTGAATTGATTGTAGTTATAACACCTTCCAAAGAAGGTATTATACCCCCTTCCTTTTCCATTGAACCTACCTCTACCATTTGGCCTTCTTCCTCTGAAACTTCCCCTTGATTCACCACTTGATTCTTGATTTGCACTTTGTTCACCTTGACCTCTTTGTGATCCTCTTCCACTAGAGGTTCCTCTTCCCCCAAAACTCTTTCCTTTGCCCCTTGATTTTTTTTCTTGCCTCCTCTTTATCTTCTCCTCATCCTTAGTGGCCATTTGAAAACACTCCTCTACTGTCCTAGGAGTAGTGAGGCTTATCTCATCTTAAATGGAGGATCTCAAACCATTCAAATATCTTGCTACTTTCTCCTTTTCATTCTCAATATGTCCAGAACTTATGGTCAGCTTGTGGAACTCCTTAGTATATGTTGCCAAATCCATTTCTTTTTGTTTTAAATTTTGCAATCTCCTAAACACTTGAATCTCATAATCTACAGGAAAGAATTGACTCTTTACCTTCGCCACCATCCTGTCCCATGAATTGATCTTGGGCTTACCTTTCCTTGTTCTCTCCTCTTGGGCGTAGTTCCACCATGTTAAAGTTGGTCCCTTCAATTTTTTTTTTGGAAAACTTGACCTTCTTGTCTTCAACCACCTCCTTGCATTCAAAATAGTTATCTAAGCCATCTATCCATTCAATCACTTCTTTAGCATCCATTTTTCCACCATACATAGGTATCTCCATCTTCAAATCTTGTGTCTCTCCTTTCACAACCTTAAGCACTTGTAGAAACTTCCTTTCTTCAAGATCCATCTGCTCTTGGGATCCTCCTAGGTGGTTCTTCAGGGTCACTCTCCTCTACAAGACCCTTATCTCTCTTGTCTCTTTTCTCCAATGCTTCCATCCTGGCTGCCATGGCTTCTTGAGACTAACTTAGCGCTCTTAACTCCCTAGCAACGACAATTGAACCACCTTTTGGAGGCATCTCCTATGCTTTTCCTTGCAACTTCTCTTCTTCCAAATTCCAATATTCTTTCCAAATGGTCTAAAGCCTAAGCTTTGATACCACCTGATGCAGAGCAAGGTGATAACAACTTCAAACAACTAAACCAATATAGTCTTCAAGTTTGCAAACCCCAAAGAGGGTTGAATCCTTCAATTCTAACCTACTTGCTTGTAGGTGTCCAATCTACCTTTTCTTTCTATATATTTTAGAGAAGGCATGTAAAGGGATAAACCTTCACACCTTCAACTACCCATTTTCTTGCTATTCAACATATCAAACTAGTTCCCCAAGTTATTTTTGAACATTCTTCTCAAAACTGACCTGCAACGCTGGAATTAGGCCTAAATAGGTCACTTTCACAAAGGAAGTGTCCTTAATTTGCCTCACAAACTCCTAAAATCATCTCCAACAGACTTCCCAAGTCACATAGGGTCAGATTCATCCACTTTTTTCATCAAACCTTCACAAAAATCTATTGTCCTATCAATTACCTATCAAAACTAAGCCTAGCACATTGAGATGCTAGACTAGGGCATATGAAAAATCACCACAAACCCCATCACCCTGCTCTACAACTACCAAAAACACAAAAATCACTCCTACTAGGCCCATTCCACCAAGTTTCATAATTTTCCTACGGTGGAATGGCCTGCTTTTACATGATTTTCTTCAAAACCCTAAAGACCCTTACTTTACAGAGCAACTTACAGGAAAATTACTGGTTCTCCCTCAAAACTTGATGAAAAGCAACAAAATTGGAATCAAATGAAAGATAACATGATTTCATAACAATTCACATTGGTTTCAGATGTTAATGATGTTGTACGGAATTGTACTAAGTGTAGGAACTTTTGAAAACATAGAATTTTCACACAAAAACAAAGCAATAGTTTGTTATTCCCTAGAAAAACCTTCAACAACCATGCCTCGAAGATGTTTAAGGATTTTAAACATATTTTCCTCCAAATCCAACGGTCTCCAACTGAATTTTGAATGGGGTGACCTTTCACCTTCAACTACCAAACAAAAATGACTAAGTTGCCATTGCAACTTTTACAACTTTTCATTATTGTTGACAACTTTGCAAAACACTAACATATGAATCTATATGATCCCTATTACATTTAGTTTGGTCTACTTAGACCTTATTTGCAACATCCTAAACCAAAACCAAAACAAGACTTCAAAATGCAACAACTAGCCAAAATTGTCAAAGGTGCTCCTGCACCATGTTACAAAATACATTCCCTTTGCAGTTATATTTGCATTCTCAAATGGAGGGAAATGTACATGAAACAAAAATTATTTTCATTTGTTGTTGCAGATTAAGTCCCACCTTCCAAAAGGCATCTTTGAGTTGATTTGACAATATCCATGTGCTCAAAAATATGTCCACATACACAAAGTGAAGATGAAAGAAAGCATAAAAAGTATAAGGGAGACTAAGACAAGAAACTTATCCACATCTGCAACCTTGTCATCAATTTCAAATTGGGGAAAAGACAATATTTTTCCATACTTTAGTGAAAGCCTGATCTGTACTAGCTCCAGGCTATGCATTGTGCTTCTCTCATCTGTTATTCACCATGGTTGCAGACTTAAAACCAAAATTGTACTCACCACTTCACAACCGTAGCTCAATCTTCTAATACATCCAAGAATTTATCCTTCCAGGCTTGGAATTCCTTTTCTGTAGGCCAATTGAACTTTATGATATCATCAACTTTCTTACTGTAAGGTGAATACTTAGTGACAACTTGGTTTTCCTCTTTATCAAATTCTTCCAGGACAACGCCTACATGAGCCAACATATACATATTCTTCTTCAACATAATTATATCATTTCCTTCACAAATCAAAGTAGCTTGTTGTGAAATTACTTCATTTGTTTCTTTCCTCTAGTCTTGTAGGGTTTTAATGTTTCCATCATCTTTTAATATGGAAGGGAGGAGACCATAATGCATTTCATGAAAATTATTGATTAACTCCCTTATCTTTGCTTCCAAAGGCTCAATATTTCCCTTGAATTCTTGAATTCCACTCACAATCTGGATGATAGGCTTAAGTTTTTCAGGCTTATTTGTATCATTTTTGGCTCCCATAGCCATCATCCTCAACTCCTGAAATCTTGGGATCCATGTTTCCATTAGAGGGATTGCTAATTCTTTATCAATATCAAAATTGTTCATTACATCCTTCATGGAAAAATAGTTAGCATGAATGTTATTTAATCTATTGTTGACTGCTCTATTTAAATGCTCCAAAACTGTAGTGACAATTTTCATATTTCTAACAAAAATCTCATGATCATGCTTGTCACATTTTTCTTCATACTCTTTCAATTTATGGAGTAGTTCTTCCTTGCCGACCTCTTCTTCCTGTGGTGCAATGGATGTTCCTGGCTCCTCCACTGAAATGGGCATAGTTCCCATATTATAGGGCACAATTTCCCATGAAGAACTTGTTGGAGGTGTGGAAACAAGTGTAGCCTCATGTGAAGAAGTAGTAGAAGTAGCACCATTTCCCATTGGATCACCATGTTACAAGTTTTTCATTTTTTCCTTCAATAATGCCAAGTCAGCTTGTAATGCATGGTGTGTTGCTGATTTTTCCCATAATCAACCAATAAATCATTGTATTTCTTTCTAAATTGTTATTTCTTAGGAGTCACTGATTCCATTGCTGCTTTTGTAAACTAAGCAACATTGGCTGACATCGTGGAAGCCTCAATAGCTGGTGTATCAGATACCCTATTTATTATTAGGCCTCCCCTATAATTTGAAGTTGGCTTTGCAATGTCAAGCTTTTTGGTGTTAGGAGCTAGGGCCCATATAGCCAAGGTATCCCACTACTCACTAAATGTAGATCCTTGCAGTGCTATGGTAGCCTCCTCCTCATAATTGTAAAGAGGTTTGTCACATCTTTTCACTGTGTCAAATGCAATTGTAGAGGCTAGGTCCCATTTTGGCAATAATAAGATACCACTCTTCCTCACTAGCTCCCTGCCTTCAGATGCAATCATTCCTTGAAATTTTTCTTTCATTCCTTTTATAACCTGTGCTTGAATGCTTGCATCAAGTAACTCTAGGTGGAGACTTCTTTGCTTGGCCACATTATTGACATACTCGTCCTTCTTAGCTCTATAGGGAAACTCCATGAAAGCCTTAGATTTCACAAAAGAATCATCATCAAGGAATTTTGTACATGCCTCAATCCTTATATCATCAGTATTATTTATTCCAATAAGGTCAGCCTTGCTCAACCTTAAACCCAATTGTTTTGGCACTATTTCTCTTGGTGGGGAAGGAATTCCCCATTGCATTTCTTCCTCTGATACCCATATTTCATCATTCGATTCATCATCATAATCTACTAAGCCAACAAGTTCAACTCTTTGCTTCTTTTGAGGTGTTGGCCTTGGTGGTGATGAATGCCTAGGTGGGGAGTCAATTTCATCAATCTTGGGTCCCATCAACCTAGGGGGAGATGGTGGAGGCATCTGTGGCACTAGTGAAGGAGCTTTTTGCTTATCTTGTTGAGAGGAAGCAACAATTGTATCCTTTCCCTTTTCTTTATTCTTCCTCCTTGTGAAAACAATCATTTTTTGTTCCTTGGGAGGTTGATATTATGGCCTTTCCTCCATGACAGGGATCTCTCCTTCACCTTGCTCCTCTTCACTAGGAACTTTTCCTTTGTCCTGAATTATCTTCTCACATTTTAGGTGACCAACCACTGTCTCAAAATTCTGGAACATATATTCCATCTTTTGTATCTCATTGGGAATTTTAGCTAGAGCAGTGAATTCTAGATCCTTCTCCCTTATTTTTCTATGCATTTTATCAAAATCTATCCACTTTTCTTTTCTATCTTCCTTCTTTAAAAGATCAAAAATGTTCCTGATCACATCCTCAGGAAAATGGAAGTTATGGATAAACTTCAAACTCCTATTTCTTATCTTTAACCAAGGCATAAATCCTTTATGATCATGGGTCCTTTCCCCTTCTCTCCTCATGCCCAAAGGCTTGAGTATATCATTTATTTTATCCCAACCTCCTTTGATCATCACAAAATTAAAAAAGCATGTATATGAGGGAAAGAAAGTTCCCTTTCCCTAGTTTTTCAAATGTTTATTTCTTGCATCCCCAAGCTGCCATATCACTTCAAGTAATCCAAATGTTTCAAGAACATCCTTAGACAAGAAGTGGGGTGAGACAAATGTACCATATAATCTCAAAATTGTATAAGTGGGATAAAGAATAATATCACCCCAGTTGTGATCAACACCTAATTTAGGTCTCCTTTCCTTAGTCCTCAAGAAATCATGCAAGGCCTTGGGGATCCTTGGCATGTTCATAATCAGAGCCCTCCTCAACTTGGAGGCAAATTGATTCTCAAAAAATACATAATCAATTTTTTTGTCATCCTTATCCAAGACAGTAGTCCAACATTGGACAGGCAATTCCAAATTACCCACCATCCTTTCCAGTGCTATATCTTGGTCAAAATAACTTGCACCCTTGAATAAAAGAATATGCATGAACAATGAGTACCAACTGAATTTGACTCCAACTTCTCCTTTCTCCAACCTCACCAAACCTTCATGAATCCTTTCTGCAAGGTACCCCCATAATCATACACTGTGCATTATTGTGGGTGATGTATATGTGTTGCCATGTACATCCAGGCCATAGGCATACCTATGACTAGGTCATAACCAATGATTTGGCAGATAGAATAGAAAGTCTTTTGAAAATAGGACACAATATAGCTAATTGGGTAGGGCTACTTATCCAATGGGCCCAATGTAATTCTTCGGCCATCAACAAATGCCAATTTTTTTGGCAATATTGAGATCTTGAATAAGTGTCTAACCTTTTCATATTATTCCCTAAGAACTTTCTCATGAATTTGAACAATGTCCTCAATCCACTCAGTGAGTTGGAAAACTTATGTGATTTCTTCCCTTGTGATTTTGACCATATCAATTCCATCAAAAGCTCTCACAGTCCTTGCGACTGGATCATAGTTAGCAGCCATTGCTTTCAATAATTCAACGTCCATATAGACATTTGGCACCACTAATTTTCCCAACTCCAAATTACATGGGTTCCCTACTAGAAAACCACAGTTTCTCTTCCCAAACCAGCCACTGAACAATTCCCATCCAGTGAAGGGCAATGTAGCATCTCTAATTTCACTCTGCTTTTCAATCAAGCCTTATGCAACTTGTTTCCCTTGGAATAGTGGTTGACCCTTATGTTTTTCAAAGGTTGAGGGTTGTAACTATTCGGTTATGTATTTGAGCCTTAGTCTTATCCCTTGGATGAGGATGCTTTTACTTTTGGTGACATGATTCCAAGGTTTATAAACTAGGTTTTCTTTCAACAAACTAAAAAACCTACAACTTAAGCACGAGTTTGACTAAAAAACAATAGAACCAGACAAGCTAATTGCTTCAATTTGATGTCAAACCTTAAAAGAAATGCATCAACAGTGAAACCCTAATGACAGAGCAATTGAGTGAATGAAATTTAACAAGTTCTATGCAATTTGAGGAGAAAGAAAGTGTTTTTACTTACTATTTTGCAAGACACTCAAAAAACCTAATTTTGTCACCAAAAAAGCCTGAAAATTGTAGCACGAGCTCCTTGAATGCATAGAATGCCTTTAATGATCTTCAATTGTGCTTTAAAATAAGTTTAATGGCCTTAAAACCTTCCAATTTAGTAGCTTCGTGTCTTTTCCACCATTATGGTTCGCTTGCACAAACCAGAATGGCTCACTCGACCTCATACTCAACTTTGAATACTAGTCATTGATTGCACATTGAGATGGGTCGATGGACGATACAAATGAAGTCAACAAAATTTGAAAAAGCCAACTATAGACCTCCACTTGAATCGACCAATCAGAAACAAGTCATGTGGACCCGAGATACAAGTCATCCATGGGCTCCACCATCTCTACCGATGTTGGGAAAATCCGTGTGTCAGCTTCCCTGCTTCCCCATTGGTCCTAGCCCGTGTCCAATTTTCAACAACAGAGAGGCAGGGAAGAGCTCAGATTTAATCTAGAGTCTCAAACATGCGTGCACCTTACATCTCAAGCCTTCGGCATGTGCATAAACTTAGAACACAATGGACGGCCCAGATTATAACATCTCATTCATTTGTAAAACATGTGCTTAGAAATCCCTTTTAGTAACATGGGATTTACCATCTATACCCCTGTGTTGAAATATTCCATTAATATTTCCACCTTTTCTAATGTTTCTTTTGTCGTTTGGATGACTCCACATAGCGCTCTCCTACTTCGTCATTGATAGACAGGAGACAAAGGTGGGACCCCCATGTGATGGTGTGGAGCAGTCAGGATTGACCCACGTCACCCATCCTCAATCGTCGATCTCATTAAAATGGAGTGCCTACTTCCTTCAAAGCCCGGTGGGTCCCTCTAACCAAGAGACATGTGTCATCAACCCACTACCTCGTGACATATTTTAATGCAAAATAAAATCAGTCAAGGAAGCAGGGAATGACCAAGATGCAGTGGCGTCATTCAATCTCTACCGTTGATCTATTTCAACCCATTGCATGCTGACTTTCAAATATATTGGGCCCACCATTGCAGAGGGGCATGTGACGCTCGCCCACCAACCCGTGAGAGTATTTTAATAGGAAATAAAACTGAGTAGGGGTATGAGGAGTGGTCAAGATTTGATCGTGGCGATCCAATGACCTACATAATATTGTTAATTTTGTGTGTGCACATGTTAGTTCTTAAAAAGGGGCCTCTGCTAGGTGAATGACGGAAAGGGACATAGAACATAAGGATGAGACTTTAGATCAACACTTGAAAAAATTAAACTCAGACTTAGGACCAAATCACAAATATTTAATAATTTTCAACCCGTAAAACATAAGGTAATGTTTTAATAAAGTGATGGGTAACAACTAGGATTGCTAGGACTAAGGGGCCGGTAACAAGATGGGTCAAAAAGCATAAGTCATGACTTGAAT
>VDFB02316996.1:0-12526 GCA_007258455.2 Sequoia sempervirens
TATGCAAATCTTGTTCCTAGAGAGATTGTAGAGAAATGGCTCAATTTTTTTAGAGAGGAGTTGCCGACTATAGCTTTTAAATGTAACACCCAGGATTAGAAGTCAAATTTAGGATGGAAATCAACGTCAAAGGCCCTCAAGCATCCTTCACAACTTCAAACTAGTGATTGTCTTGGGGATGACATACTTATCAAGTTGTTGAAAAATTACTCTAGGAGTTATGAGGTGCACTCTTCATCATCTGATTCATGATCTTCTATTTAAACCAAAAGAAGAGATTATATTAAAAATGGTATAATTACATCATGCCAACCACCCCTTTAAGCTGAGAGCAAAAATGCGCTTTCAAAATAATAATAATACTAATACCAAGATAGCAGTACAATATGGGTCATATAAGCACAAGCCAAACTGCTCTTGCCAAATTTCTGATGTAAATTTCTCTTAAAACACTCAAGGTTCATGAGGTCAACATCTCTTAAAAGGCACAATACCAGAGTAAATTGGAGGTGGCGAGTGTCTTCAGTAGATGAGACTGGCATTGAGATGGGGATACCATTATTTAAAAAATATGGAGGGGTGCTCAGGGATGAAAAAATACTATATAATAATAATATATATTTAAAACATAAATAACTTTAAGTTTAAGAACTTCAACAAAAGTGTTATTTATATAGCACATAGTTTATTAGAAATCTTGAACCTTCTTGTTGTTTTCTCTTCTTACTAGTACATCTTTGGCTTTTGATAAGAAAAAAATTATGTCAAAAGAGTTGTACATTTTCATGCAAAAATTAGAAAGTTACAGGTCTATTAGTGTTTTTCTTTTAGTACTTTTTGTCAACTAGTTATGAACACTAGAGAAAAAAATCAGTGTAATTTATAATTTTATGTGATATTTTTAAGAAACTTGTTTGGAATTTTGCTAAATTCTGAGGGACACTTAGATGAAATATATGGAAACTTTAGGAAATGTCAAAGTCTTGATTTTTTGAGTCTTCTCCACATGCATCTTGGGATTGGGGATGTGTTTCTAATAGGGGTGATGTTTTAGCGTCAGGGTTCAAGCCTCTAGGTGAATATGTATAATGAAAATGTACTCACCTACATGATAATTCAAGCCAAGTCATCCAATAGAATGAGCCCTAGGAACCACTATAGAAGCTGGATATAGAATGAAACAAACACCTAAATCAACTCAAAACATTCAATCAAATTCTGTCAGAGGGTCATAGTTGTGATTAATAAAACTGCAAATTATTAAAACAAAGGTAGTCATATATTTGCATATACTAGTTGTACATCACAAGAAGAGAACCATAATTTGCTAATGAGGTAGAAGCATATATAACTAGTACAACCACCTCAGCAGTGATCTTCCTTCATGTAGCTAAACAACTGTTTAAAAAATATCTTTTTGATTAGTTATCATTGAACTTTCAATTTGAGGCTATGATATTGGACAAAACTTATCAGAAACATCAAGTCAATTAGTAAAGTAGTTACATACTGATAGAGAAGAAATTATTGGGAAGTAAAATGCTTAGAAAAGAAATTTGAGAATGCCAAAAGACATTGATATGAAGATGGCTTAGGTGGAGCTAATAAATGAAAATTTTAATTTAGATGAAATAAAAAATTGCTTTTACATTTTGAAATGTTGCATGAAGAGTGTAATGATGGAGAACGAGTTTAATACCATAGATTCTATTTAAAAAAACTGGTAAGCTTCTATCAAATTATTAGATTTTAAGTTGAGAACTTGAAATAAATATTGGTCATTTTCAATGCTTGGTCCCAATCACTCTTCCTTTTCTCTTCCCTTTTTCTTCTTCTATCATAAGAGTTACTACAAGAATTAGAGTTGAAAGAACGTTGCAGTTATTTAGTGTCTAGCCTATCTGTCTGATGTGAGAACAAGTTTTGTTGCTTGGATTTGTTATCCACTCCGCAATTTGAATTTTTTTCTACTCTCAAAAGAACTTTCAATTAGATTTTACTTCCATTAGTTGCTACGCTAGAATTATTAGATTCTTTTGACAAAATTCAGCTCCACAATTTGAATTTTCAAATCTTTCTTATTTTCAATCTTACAGACATTTTCCCTTGTGGAGTTGAGTAAATGACTCATAATTGATATATCTTTATTCTAGAAGGAAGGCGAGGTTTGTTTAGCCATTCATTTTTCAGCTTTCATTTCAGTTCTGCAAATGGCTTCATAATACACATTTCTACAACCCCAAATTCAAATCATCTTAAACCAAGTAGGGGACAAAGCAAGACGAATAATTTGACACTATATGTGCATGACATAATTGTCATTGTTGTCCCTATACATCGTTAATTCATCTTCACTCAATTATGCACCTTGATTTTTGTCATGCCTGAAATTTTTGACAAGAAAACTCACATAATTTTTTTTAAAAACTTACTTAATTAAGCTAATTAACATTTCAAGTACTTGAGGTGTGACACTAACATGACGTGAGTTGAATGCTAAGTAGACTAAAGTCTTTAAAGTTTATTTGATTTATCATAATGTGGTTACATATTGACAAGTTTCACTTTGAGATAAAGTCACACACACACACACACACACACATATAGCTCTTATCATGATCACTTAGATGTACCAATGGGCTTATCATTTAATTAGATTTTTGACTTCGTGTTTTCTAAGATGTTAAATGTATCTCAACCCAATCCAAATGATTTAATAGAGGAATAATGAACTTCATGCATTCAAAATACTTTATTTTATTTTATTTTATTTAACCAAATTCATAGTATTATTTAATCCTAACTCGACCTCAATAATATTATTAAATACCAAATTAACAACATTATTTTTGTTATCATTAAATGGAATAATTTTTCACTCAAAAACACAACCAATTTTTTTTATTTATTTAAACATTAAGGTATGTTTTGAAAAGAAGGCTTCATTACAATAACTTAAGTCAGTTAATTATGAGTACTCAAGTTCTTAGCATCCCTTTTAAACCAACCCTAGAATATTCCTACTTGCACATAATTACAATCAAGACGATTAAGTTTTATCCTTCATTTCAATATTAACATTATTATTGCACTAATGTTGTCATTAACATCCAAGGATGGTGATGGAACACCTTATGGTTTACTCTCAAGTTACTCATTGATCATGCTATTTGTAATTTGCAAATTTGAGGACCTCCTCAATGTAAGAATAAAGCAGTGACCTCTTTTAAACCAACATTGCTAAACTCTAGTTGACGTTTGTGCCACTATGATAATATTATTACTTAATAACAACCAATTCAATAGTCCAACCTTGGTGACCAGAAACATGGTATTATTATTAAGCGCAATAACACCACTAACATTTTTGTTTTGGTCATTATAATAAGATAACATTTAAACTATTACACTTCCAACATAACTACAACCTTGAGATTTATTTTGGTATACTCCTATATTAATTTAATATCAAATTTTACGACGCTAATCCTAATATCAAAATCCTATGATAATATTAATAACAAAACTTGTGCAATTGGTACTATAAATACTATAATCCTTATTTATTTTCTTATTAATATTAACCATATCATATGATAAAAAAATTCCCAAAACACTATATCCTAATTTCTCTTGATATATTATTGTTTATTATGAATATTAATAATTCTAATTATTAGTTCTTTATAAAAAAATGTCATTACCTTAATCAATAACAAAATATACTATTTTCTTAATTCTCTAAATCTTATGTAAAATAAGAATAATTATACTATTTATCATATAATTATATTTATTATAAATATAAACACAATATATAACAAATATTTGTTTAAATCTCATATTATAAATCTATATATAATATTTATAACCCAGAATGAAATAGCATCAAATTTTATAAAATATAAAATAAGGAGTATTGGTTCTTACCCTTTAACCCATACCCATATAAAAGGAGAAAGAAAATACTTCTAAATATCTTCTTTAAGGCATAATTTAACTAATCTAAGTTTCTTCTCTTTTCTTTGAAACTTTTGTCCCCATCTTAATCTTTCTTACGTAGAATGGATTATTTCTGTTAAATAAAAGGTAAAAGAATGTTTTTGTATGGTAGGAGAATAAATAACATGAAATAGAGTATATCGTGATCTAAAAACATTTCTATAGCCCTAAACTACCGTGAAGAATACATGGAGAGAAAATAAGTGTGACGTAAAATTTTTTCTTTGTATTTGCAGATTTGAAACAATGGTAGTGACAAAGATGGGGAGCGATCTCATTGATATCTAATGACTAATTTTTTTGGTATGGTGAACACAATTTATTCCCCAGATCTTAATCGTCAATTCTAAGATTATTATTATTATTTTTTATTACAACTCCTCTCTGAAACACTGACAGTGCCCAACGTTTATCATCATGCTTGAAATTAAGGCGATAAGACATCTGATCTGCTTGCTTTTGCTGGAAGTAATTCTGTGTTTTTTAAGAAATTCTTTTCCTCAATTGAATTTCAAATTTTGAAAAGATGTATTTCTGTCATATTTATATATATTAGTTATGAATTCTGTAAAAAAATACTGCATACGTAATCATGAGATCAAGAGTTTATGAGTACATGAAGAGGGCTCCTTTCCTTGTGCCTGATGCCACGAATAGCCCAACATTCACACCTCTACTGAAGGAGTACACTGCCCTTTAAAAAAAATACTTAATTATCAATATACAAGTGTGGATCTTTTGCCAACCGTTACCATTCACTATTGTTGCGTCCAAAGCAGATGGAGGCCTATGGTGATCTAGTCAATCACTAGAGGGGGCGATGGTTACTCCACGAATCTCGAGGTAAATATCGGGAAGAAAACCATTGTCATAGTTCAAGGGCATTCATTAGGTTACAAAACCGTATGCCAATGGAAGAGGCACTTGCCTCTCGCCTACCATTCTCATGTAACATCTAACAACAACTTTATCTTTGATTCAAATAATCGTGAGAAGACTGCGATTTACCTATCTCAATCTTAGCATCAGACGGCTCAAGAATAGATACAGGTTACATCCTACATCAACTTTTAGATTGTGTATCCAATACAGGGAAGTGGCATTTAAATCTCTCATTCTTCCAGCTGCTGTCAAGATCTCTATAGCTAGCGAAGTCTGACTAATCTCGACCCCCTAAAAAAAAAACTAATATTAATAATTCCAATTCATTCAATTAGGAATTAAACTCTGTCTCCCGAATCTAGTTGGCCCCATCTACCCCTTACCGTATTTCCAAAGACATCGTGGAGAAAACACTCAATATTGACTTGTGAACAAACGGGCTTGCATTAACCATTGTTTTCTCTGTCGTGAGTGATGAACGTTCTATTTTTCCATGTGGGTGATCTGGTGTTTCTGCGCGAAGTCACCGACTTCTTCATGGTCTTCGTTTTGTATGCTTATAGCCCAATTTATTTCAATGTCTCTTTTGTCTTTCTTATGAATGTCTCGTTTTCTGGGTGGTGATTTTATTTTGATGCAGAGGAGGTGTTGTTATTACTGAATGGATCACAGCCTTTATCTTAGCATATCCATGAGATAATATCTCTTGAGATACGCTAACTAACTATTTCGCATATTTGTGTGAGCTTCTCATTTGTATAAAGGTCGATCATGGAATTTTCTATTACAACATCAGGCCTACTTCCTATACCATCTACATGTTGATGGTTGTCCATATTCTGTCCTAAACATAACATTTTGTCACATGATGGAGAGAGGGAAACTATCATTGTAGCGTATGATTCAGGGTCACATATTGCATTGAATAAGCATAACACAATTATTTATTATTTTAAGCGAAGCCTAGTATTTTTTTTTTAACATTAAAAGAAACACTCATGTACATAAAATTTGCTATTTAACTTATGCAACAGAAATGAGTTCTTCCTTTACATCATACACACACAAATTCTAATGACATATTTTTGTACTTACATAAACATATTTCTTTTCATCTCACTCATGAGAAAATTACTGCACTTCTGATTAACTAAAATGGTTGCAAAGATTCATTCTTTTTTTTTTGTCATCAATAACTTGATTGATCAATCGAAAGAAACACAATTAGATCTGCACAATATGTTCTCTTTCTTTTCTTTGAAATACCAACTACTTTTCTTGTTCAACAAGATCATATATATTTTCTTAATCTCAACTCATTACAACAACTCATAGAAATTAACTAAATAATAAACCTATCCATAAGGGCTTGCTCTCCACCCTACCATAATGGCGTCATGGAGCCTCATGGGCTCTAGCCATACCCCCGAGCAAGAAGTATTTCAGCTCCAAGATGATGAATGGAGTCTTTTCAAACTTTCACATAGAATAAGAATAACTTAACACCAAATTCCATGTATCTAGGTACTCTACTCTTTGTTTCAACCATGATCCATGCAACTTACCACTTCTTACATCAAAAAGACAAAAGAGAAAATAGATTAAGGGAGAACTTATCTCTTTTCTTGAGGTGAGTGAATTGAGCTTCTTTATTCTTCTCCAAGCTACGCCATCTTGATCACTATCTCCTCCAAGAGGTGTGCTTCTCTCTCCACATTCTCTCTACCATCTCCACTAAAGTTCTCCAAGGGGAGAAGTGGGTAACACCCAAATCTTCCATCTTCTTGAGATATATAGGGATCCTCCAAACCTACACTCTTTCCCACAAGTGTTCACACATGTGTGAGTCTTGTGCCAATTCCAAGAACTTTTGGGGAGTAGAAGGTTGAGAGTGACAAGTCACTCTTCCCAAGCCCCAACACTTTTTTGAATTTGTCACATTCATGAATGTGGACTTTTGAGGGGTCTTTTCACATCCCAAGGACAAGTTCACATGTGTCAAAAAGGTTCCAAACCCATAGGTATAGGTCCTAGGGGTCTATTCTTGTTCAAAAACCAAGGAAATTGATTCAACAATCCCTTTTTAAAACCCACACAAAAATCCATACGAATTTTGATCTTAACCAAGGGTTCCAACCGCGACCAAACTCACATCACATGTCCTACAATTGGATTCTACTCAAACATAATCACCCAACCAATAATAAAACCTCAAACCCTTCTAAGTCAAATAGGGCTACACTTAGAACTTCCCAAAGATGTATTTGATTTGATTTCAACATTTATCTATCCTCCTATTTTCATATTCGATTCTCGACCTTAAATGTTAATCCCACATCGACTCACTTAATTTCATGCACAACATAATTAAGCACAGTTAGACATAATAATAAACCACATTAATTGTAAATCGAATCTTTGTAACTTTATGCATGAATTATTTACATAGCTAATTACTCTTCCAATGTAATATGACACAACAATTACCTTATTTCAAATTCATCTTATAAGTTCGAATATCATACAATAATTCACATGCACATACATCTTCATTAAGTAAATAACAATGATATAACATAAATTAAAAATAAACTATAAGGTTATTGTTAGACAATCACCTTCATATCACTCGCAAAATATCTAACCATCTACTTAGGAGAAATATATAACAATTTAAGGTTGTATTAGTCAAATGCAAAGAGAGGTCTTACAATTTTCTAGACTCCAAAGGGTAAAAACTCTAGCAAGAGTGACCATTGTGCATTTGATCCCACTATTTTAGTCAGAATACAATCATTAAGTTGGAAATGTAGTTAATTGGATCCACACAACTTAGAAGATACTTTTTCACAACTGCTTATAATTCTTGCAATGTAGAAACCATGAAGTATACGCAGTAAGCTTAGGTCTGTTCCCATGATTTTTTTTCCAAGTCTGTTAAAATTTAAGCACAAGTATATTATCCATTGATAAAATTTCCCAAAATTGTTAGCCAGATTTCTGTATGAAAATGTACTTAGTGATTACATTCACTAAGGTTTAGTCTTTTATTTCAAAATATTAGCAATATAGGGAAAGTATTCCTCTAGATTTACTTGTTATCTTTAAATGGAAGTATTCTTTATCTATGTTATGATTTTTTTGCAGCCACTTAAACACTTTTTAACATAAAATGTCCTTAGGAAATATTATCAAACATCACGTAGAAATTCCAAGGGTTTATGAGCCTAGGGCTTAGCTGTGAACCATTGTCTTCAAGTTAAAATGAAGAATTCTCATTTACTTGTTTGCATTTTGACAAAGCTCTAGTAAAACTATGTGAAAATAAATTATACATGGTTTGTGTTCACTTTGTCTCTATTTTTAATTGTTTGATAAGAGGATATGACTACTTAATTTAGGCAGCATTGTTCTTTACCTCTTCTACTTGTAGCTTTATTTGGAAACTCATTGTTATGGATAATTACAACTTTATATGGTTGAAATTGGATTTTTGTTCACAGTATACTAGATTGCAAGGGTAAGTGCGCTTATAAATTTTGTGGGTTTTCAACCAAGTAGCATATCTAGAGGGCATTGATTCTATTGCTAAGAACATTTTCATGTATTTGCATGAAAGCATAGGTCTACAACAGGAGCCTATTTTGGTTATTGTTGTTAGTGTGTCATCTAACTTCAACTAAAGATATAGTTCATTTGGTACTCTTGAACATTATTAAGTGAATTTGTTTGAGCAGTAGGGCTTTAAAATATCTTAACATGCAATAATGTTCTGGTTTGGCAAATGCTATCAAGCTTGCCACTTGAGCTACAACCATGTTGGCATTGTTGACTGGTTTGGAAATGTCATCAAGCTTGCCACTTGAGCTACAATCTTGTTGGAAATGTTGATAGTTTCCATGGGATTCTCATCAGCAATGTGATATTTAATGATCTTAACTATATTTAAGATTAGACTTGTAAGGAGAGCCTTTGCTTTTGTGTTGTTGTAATTCCCAAATCCATGATCTCAGGCATATAAGAGATTTTTTAATTAACTTTATTTGTAACATGTTTGCATGCTACTTATAAGAAAAAATATTAGCTACATTGTCATTCAAGATTAATGATAGTGGAAAGGTTGAATGTGTATTCATTTTTCTGTTTTATTTTGACATTTGTTATACTAGCCCCAATTGTTGATATTATCATTTCACATGTTTTTAATTATGTTGAGTTTGATTTCCAAAGTTACCATGTAGGCTTTGGAAATGGTTAATGTTGTGGCTGCCAAGGTTGAAGGAGATGCAGATTCACCAATATTTGTATTGGAAGATGAGGTGAAGATTTTGCTTTTTAAATTTTTTTCCAATTGAAGTAGAATTACCCTAATTTCTGCATGGTATATATGGATTTGGCAAGCGTAGGGTGCTTTGGTAAAATTGAAAGAAAGCTTCTCAATTTGATCTTGATCTTTTGTGACTTTAGTTTGCTATTTGTTAGCCTATGGTTGTTTCTTGTTTTAAAGGTCAAACATTTTTTATTTTTGATGTCTGAACTGATCTATTAATTAAGCATTATTACATCCCAATTGAATTATCATATTACATTCTCTGAATAAGGAAGATCTGAAAGTTATCTGCAGATTGATTTGGAAAATAATGAATCCCCATGTAATGGGGAAGCATTGAGGGTTCCAATAGATCTAGCCATAGAAGAAAAATACTTAGAGGAAGAGTGAGCAAAAAGAGGATGAAGATGAAAAAAAAAGACAAATGAAACTCAACAAATTGGTGATTTGGTTTTTAGAAGATTGGAGGCACTTCTTAACTAGACTCAACTTTATTTAGAGTTTTTGCTTGAGAAAATGGAAGATGCCAAATTTGTAAGTCTGGGAGATTATATCTAATGTTTTAAATGCAAGTCAATTCTACTTAGGTTATTTTTTAATAGTTGTTTGCAACTTTAATTTATCTAGTAGAAGAAGCAGAAACATTCTTTCCTACTAATTGTTGATCAGTGTTATTTTCAAATTTTCTTTTTGTATTAGAAGAATCAGATGCCTTTTTTTCTACATGTTCAAAGTTGTCATTAGTTGTTCCTCTACTAGAAGAAGTAGATGCATTTTATTCTTATAGTTGTTTGAGGATTATTTTCACTCGTATTTCTCTACTAGAATAAACAGATGCACTCTATTTTTTGATTATTTAAATTTAGTTTCTTTTATATTTTCTCTATTAGAATAGGTGAATCCTTTTTATTTTTTGAGTGTTCAAAGTTATATTTATCTATATTGTCTCTACCAGAAGAGTTAGATTCTTTTCTCTATCTAATTTTTATTCAAAGATAGTTTTGGATGTATTTTTTCTACTAGAAAAAATAGATGTGTACTTGTCTTTTGATTATATCATGACAAAGCAGGGTTCAACTGATAATGGTGATGTAAAATATCCCAAGCTTGAGGTAAGAGGTGTTGGTAGGGGTCACAAGAGAAGAGAGGCTACTTCTAATGAGAATAGTGATGCAAAAGGTTGCAAGCTAGGGAGTGGCGGTAGAGGACAAAAGAAGGCAACAATGTCTAATACAGTAAGCTCCTAAATGTTTTGTGTTTATTAAAATATATAGTTTTTATTATGTACATGATGCTTGATCAAATATGCATTACAATGCTAGATTGGTTGTATTAGAGTTTTGAAAGGTTTTCTTGTAGTGCCATTTCATTAACTTATTTGTTTTCTTGATGGAAATGTAAAATCAAGAAGAATTAGAGATCTCTCATTTTGTAGACTGGAACTTCTTAAACCATTGTATGAAAAAGTCAAGATTATCCAATTCTATGAACATAACATGAGATCAGACTCAGCTCAAGTACTATTTGAGAGGCCTGTAATTAACTACTAGCCATGTTGAATACATAACCCACCTTTTCTTCAGTCATTGACACCTTCATAAAATGAATTTGTGTTAGAATATGAAAAACCAACTCCTGCTGGTGACTCCAAATAAAGAACATTGGCTTCTGCAAAAACATTGTACAAATGTTTTATAGAAGAACATAAGTTGCAACATTTTTAGGATCCAACTAAAAAAGTAGTGTTGCTGGAAATACTCAGCCTATATTCATATATGATCCACATGTACCACAAATTTAACTAGCATCTTAGTAATAATGTTTAGGGTGTCCTCAATATAGCCAGCATGGGAACGAAGGTCAACCATGCACGCCTAATGATCAACTATATATGTAAATTGTAATGCAATAAGGGTTACTAATGTGTGAAGTATGTGCAGCCCTCATCCACTAAACCTACATGACTGCATGCACCTAAAACCCAAGAAAAGCTTACAATGTTAGGATGTGTTCTAGAGTGCTTCATTGATTCAAAGATTTTGAGAGGTTCCTTGCAAAATCCATTTTGTGCACATTTTGCAATCAATCATTTCATTCCATGAGATGACATATCTTTGAGACATTCTGTCAAACAATTCAGGTGTTTTGTCTACGATTCCACATCTTGCATATATATCTACTAGAGCATATCCAGCTATAACATCTAACAAAAATTCCCCTACCATTATGCTTTGGTGCATGTTCATAGCCCATCCCAAAGCTCCCATTTTGGAACAGGCAGGGAGGACTCTGGCAAAAAAAATGGCTTTATACCTGCCAATTGCATTCGTTTGAAAGTTTTGAAAGCATTTTCAAAAAACAAGTTTCTGTAAAACCTGCAATCATTGCATTCCATGAGATGACATCTCTTTGAGGCATTTTTTCAAGCAGTTCACGTGCCTTGCCTATGCTTCCACTTTTTGCATGCATATCTACCAGATCATTTCCAACCATAATATCTGACCAAAATCCATCTTTTGTTATGCTTTGATGGATGTACATACCCTATCCAAAGCTCCCATTTTATTATAGGCAGGGAGTATGTTGGCAAAGGTTGTGGAATCTGGCTTTACACCTACCAATTGCATCTACTTGAAAGTTTCTAAAGCCTTTTCAACAAATCCATTTTGTGCATATCCTGCAATATTGCAATCCATAGAACACATTTCTTATAGGGATACTGTCGTGCATTGTCTATGCATTGATGGATATTCATATCTTGTTTCAAAGCTCCCATTTTGGCACAGGCAGGGAGGATGTTGGCAAAGGTTGTGGAATTTGGCTTTACATCTATGAATTGTATTCGCTTGAAAGTTTTTAAAGCATTTCCACCAAATTCATTTTGTGCATATCTATTGTAGATGTTCTTAAGCTATATAACAAAGGTGTATATACAATTTGAGATCAATTGATAAGTTGAGACATGTAATGTTGATTTGATTTACATTTTACTTAAGATATAATTTCGTTGCATTGCTGAATTTCATAGTTCAATAATTGGGATTCTCAATGATCTTGTATACCCAAAGTGTATGTGATGGAAATAAATTAGGTAGTCATGTCGATTAGTTTGACAATTTGAATGATCTTGAGTTCATAAGTACATAGTGATAAGTTTTGACAAATAATATAATTTCTTGTTGCATTTATCACATAAACAAAAGCCTCTTTTGATTGCAGCAAAGGATGTAGAGAGTGAAGCATTGACTACTTTGATCTTTGAAATTGATGATTTTTTTACTAAATTGATAATGTTTGAAGTTTCTTTTTCTT
>VDFB02316997.1:0-13794 GCA_007258455.2 Sequoia sempervirens
GGCTGCTATGGCTAAAGGTTTCTTCTCTTTCTCCTTTATTTGTGAGGAATATTTGGTGTTGGTACTAACAGGTGGCCCTTGGTTCCTTTGAAATTCCTCGTTGATGCTTAAGAAGTTAGGGACGAGATTTAATCTAGACTTGTGCTCCTTCTTGGCTGTTCCAATTTGCGTTAGAATGCTTCACCTCCCATTGGAGTTTTTGAATGAGGAGGTGTTTAAAGGGATTGCCACTATGTTTGGTTGTTTACTGTCGATGGAGAAAATGACTGCTTTTGGGAAACAGTTGGTTTATGAATGATTTTATGTGAATGTTGAGTAATCAACGGACATGTTGCATCTAGTTAAGATTAATTCTAAGTTGGGTGTGTGGGAGTAGTTGGTTGAATTTGAAACGAATCCCTTTGCTTGGCTTCACTATAAAAAATTTGGACATTGGGCTAAAAGGTGTCCTCCTAAATTTCCTAAGCAAATAACTAAATAATGGAAGGAGGTGGAAAAACCTTCGGTTAAAGAAGCAGATTGGTTTCTTGCTCAAGAGGTGGTGGCAGACCCACCTACCCAAATGGAGGTGCTTGCTGGCGAGCCCCCCATGGTGACTTTAGAGGAGATGATTTTGGATGAGGGGGAACAAGTGTTGGCTGGTGAAGCTACCTACAGAGAAATTTTTTAGGACATTGGTCTTAATGATAATTTATGCTTGTCCCGTGGTTTTGTTGATAATAGTTTTGTGGTGTCCGAGGAAAATCCTTCTACGTTAGTTGTTGCTGGTTCTCCCCGTGGGGGCAGAGTTTTCTTAGTATAATGTCAAATATTGAGGGACTAGAGTTAAAGCATGATGTTAACGAGGTCAAGGAGTTGGATAAAGTGGATAATCCACCTTCTACTCAAGTTCATTGTCGGAATAGGAAGAAACATTCTCCTTCACCAGGAGTTGTGACAACAAATAGGAAAAGGTCAAACTATGTGTCTGAACCGAGGGGTAGAGGTCGGCCTCCTACTAATGTGACTAGGGAGAAGGAGAGTTGGAAAAATATTGTTCATGGTACACAGAGAAATCTGCTAGAGATGTGCTCTAAGAGCACAGTCCATAAATCCTCATGAAGATAATCTCCTGGAATATAAGGGGTTTAAATCACCCTCATAAGCATGATCTCCTGGCTAATTTGGTAAGAGATCAAAGTCCTGATATTGTTTCTATATAAGAAACTAAAATGGGAATGGATAAACTTTCTAGATATAAAGTAGAGCTCTTTAAGGATTGTGGGATGCATTTTTCTAAGGCAGCTAGTTCTTCTGGAGGGATAGTGGCCTTTTGGAATCTTTGGTTTATCAGAGGGGTGGAGATGATGAATGATAGTAATCATGTGGCCACTTCCTTTTTCATGATAGTAAGAAATAGTCGAGGATCATGTGGTTGAAAAGCAGGTATAAAAATACTAAGTTTCTCCATTTGTCTATGCTGAAACATAGAGCCTCTAATGGGATAAATCTAATTAATTATAATAATGAAGCCTTGGAGAAGGATGTTGATCTATAGAATGCTGTGGACTCCTATGTTTCTAATTTCTTTTTGGTGGAAGGAGAGCTTGATCGGGCTTGTCAAGAGGATATTTTGACTGATATTCCATAGTTGGTGGATGATGAGATGAATTGGCAGCTGGTTTGTATTCCTTTGGCGAAAGAAATTTGATGTGTTGTTCTCTCCTTTGAAGGTAATAAGGCTCCAAGTCCTGATGACTTTCCCATGTTTTTCTTTCATTATTTTTTGTAAATTATTGCAAAATATGTTGTTGCGACTACTGAGGAATTTTTTTAGGTCAGGTGCCATTCCAATGGAAGTGAATTCCTGTTTTATTTTTCTGATTCTCAAAAAGCTAGGGGTTGTGTCCTTTGAGGAGTTTCATCCTATTATTTTGTGTAATTCTATCTATAAGATCTTCTACAAGGTCCTGGTGTTGAGGTTACATAAAATCTTGCCTCTCATGATCTCTCCTCAATAGAATGGTTTTGTGGCTGGTAGGTAGATTTTGGATTCTTTTCTTACTATTCATGAGAATATTCATTCTCTTACTATTAACAAATAGGCTAGTTTTATCCTCAAACTTGACTTACTTAAATCCCATGATACAGTGCACTGGGGTTTTTTGTCTAAAATTCTTGTGTCCTTTAGCTTTGGGGAGAGATTGGTGGCTTTCGTGCATCAACTTATTTCTACCTCGAGGTTTTCAATGCTCATCAATGGTTCTCCCTCTCCTCTTTTTAATTGCTGCACGGGCCTTATATAAGGGGATCCTATCTCTCCATTTTTGTTTATCATTATGGTTGAGTCTTTGGGACGTCTTATTCAAAGATTTGTCAATTCTGGTCTTATGTTTAGGTTAGCTCTGTCTTTTGCTAACCTTTCTTGTTCTCATCAACAATTTGTGGGTGACTCTCTCTTGCTTGGGAAGGCTACAATTATGGAAGCAAAGAATATTAAACAGATATTGTAGATGTATAAGGTTGCTTCTGGGTAGAAGGTTATTCTACGTAAGAGTTTTCTTTTCTTTTTTAATACCCCACTTGAAAGAGAAAATAGGATTGCTCAAATTCTGCAGTGTCAAATTGGTGAACTTCTAGCCTCCTACTTGGGGTTTCCTCTCTGCTCTAAGGATCCCAATTCTTTATCGAGGGGATTGATTGATAAATTTAATTCTAAATTGGCTAGGTGGAAGGGGTCTTTGTTGATCCAAGCTAGAAAAGTGCAGTTGATGAAATCCACATTTCAGAACATTCCAGTTTATGCCCTTAGTCTTTTTTATTTTTTGAGGAAATTTGTGGATGTTTTGGAGGGAATTTAGAAAAAATTCTTCTGGACCAGTGTTGAAGATAAAAAAATAACTCATCTGGTTGCTTGGGATGATGTTTGTTGGCCTAAAAGGGTTGGTGGACTTGGAATTCACAAAATCCGAATATTCAACATAGCCTTATTGGGGAAACAATTATGGAACCTTTTGGAGGCTAGAAGGGAGTGGGCAAAGATTGTGTGGAGTAAATACCTTTATGGTGATGTTGGGATTAGAGGTTTTTTATGTCAAAATTTTATTCTCTCGAATGGTTTTGTGCTTTGGAACTGTATGTTAAAGGCTCAAAGGCTTATTGCTAAGGGTCTCTTTTGGTAGCTGGGAAATGGGAGGACTATTTTATTAAGGGATGATAATTGGTTGGGTAATGGGCCTCTTAAGGATGTTCCTTGGCCTAATCCCTTTATGGACCTCTGTTTGCGATAGTTTGGCAGATTTGTTGTTGATTATATTGAAGGAGGTCGCCGGGGGAAGTTGCATGAGGTGGATTTGGGTTTGGAAGGTTTATATAAAGCTATCTTCCTGGTTTATATCTTTGCTACCCCTTCCCTGGATAAGTTTGTTTGGAAATCTTCCTCTGGAGGTAATTTTTATGTTGCTTAGGCTTTTCATATGAGTGATTGTTTTACTAGTCCACCTCCTTTTTGGGATTCTGTTTGTTCTAGGTTGATCCCCAAGATCAATATTTTCTTTTGGCTCTTTTTTCAAAATAAAATTGTTACCATTGATAACTTGATTAAAATAAGTTTTGTTATGCCCAATAGATGCTTTCTTTGTGAAAAGGAAGTGGAAAATACTTGTCATTTGATGATATGGTGTCGTTATGTTTGAGTGATCTAGAACCATGTGCTTTCATTGTGGAATCATGGTTGGGTCTTCTCGGTAGCTATCAAAGATTTATGGTTCCAATGGGTTGGTCCTTCTTCTAATCCGGTGTTGCAGATTTTATGGTCCCTTGTTTTGCCTCATGTAATTTGTGGGGTGTGGTTGGAATTTAATAATTTAGAATCTTCAGAAATGCTATTATTCTAGCTTCAAATATTGTCCATAAGATCAGTGCAACTATTAAAGAGAACTTCATTTTTGGGACTTCTTTTTACATAGGTCAAAAGATTAACTGGTGCTCCTCTATTATATCAATTGCTCAAAAGTGGAAGTTAACGTGCGACATATCTCTCCTTGTTTCTAAAATGAATTCCTCCAGAGATGATGTTGTGTGGAAGGTTCCACCAGATGGTTGTGTTAAGATTAATTTTGATGGCACGCCTAAAGGGAATCCAAGACCTAGAGGTTGTGGGGGAGTGATCAAAAACTCTAATGGTAGGCTTGTCTCAGTGGTGGTACTCCCTTTGGGAATCCAAAGAAACCACTTTGTGGAGGCGACTACTTCCTATCATGCTCTTAATTTGGCACAAAGAAAAGGGTATAGGAAGGTTTGGTTGGAGGGTGAATCCTTGAATGTTATTAACAATTTGAAGAATGTTTCCCCTCCTTCTTGGACAATTGAGGCCATGGTTCGAGACTCTATTAATATCATCAATTCTTTTGATAATATTTAAATTTCCCATGTCTTGAGAGAAGGAAATTAGTTGGTGGATTTTTTTTCCAACTATGGTGTTTGTGAGGGTAAGGAATGGGATTTGAATGACCCAATTTTTTTTTAGGCCTCCACCATCATTAATAATGATTGCTAATCCTTTGTGTCATATTAAAGGCTGGTTGTCCTTAGTCACATGCTTGATATTAATGACTAAGGTTGTTCAAGATTTATTTAGAAGTGGTGGCTTTGATTAGAAGCGGTGGTTTCTACAAGGCTTGTGGTTCATTATTGCATATTTGTCTAGAGGAAGATTTCACATAGATTATGGGAATTTTCTACCTTTGTTTTGAGAGTCTTTGGTTCATATAGGCTAGTTTGTCTAGTTATTTCTTTTTTCATAAGTGCTTTTGGCTTAGTGTTGGGTCTCTGTGTGTCAAAATTTTTTCCATGGGAGGGGATATAAATAGGGTAGAGCTAAGGTCCTATGAAACTATGACCAAGAAGAAAGAGGTCTAGGAAGTCCTTGAGAAGGGTGGCCTTACTCTGTACATGGAGAAGTTGCATGGTAATAATCCCCAAGTTACATAATTATTTGTTCAAGGATGGAAGGAGAGGTCTGTGAACCTGAAAGGGAGGGATATTGTGTTGGATGAAGAATTTATTGCCTAGATTACGAGCCTTGTCATGCAGAGAATGAAGGTTTTTAGGGATAAGAAAGAAGTGAAGGATGCAATGAACATTTTCTTCAAGAAGGATAAAGTGGCTGACTTGAGGATGACTAAGAGTGGCGGGTATCAGAGGAGCTCATTGAAAGCCCTTTGGTGTGATGTGGCTGAGGAAATTATGAGGTATGTTACTCTAGAAGGAAGGTATATTGTGATCAATTCATATCATTTTCTATTACTCAACCATTTCTGTCACAAAAAATGGGTTTCTATCCCTTATTAGTTGCTTATGTTGCTAGATTTGAAGATTAAGGAGCATTTAAAAAACCCCAAGAACCCCATTTTGCATGTGGGTTTGATTTTACCTATTTATGAGCATGTACAAGTCATTGATGTTTATAAAACCCCTAATGCCCTATAGGATAAAATTGTTAAACCTTGGGAGGGATATCAGATGGATTCGGGGGATGAAAGCGGTAGTAAGAAGCCTAAGAGGAGGAAGCTCATTTTGAATGAGGATTTGGAGTTGGATAGGGATGGTGATGTTGACTATGTTTTGAATTCTTATGCTTCTCTTGAAGAGGGCCCCATTTTCCCCATTTGCCCTGTTATGGTCAAAAGTGGAAAAAAAAAGTTGGAGGATAAGGCGGGCTACATGACATGTAGTGATGAGATGGAGGAGATTGTGGTTAGGAGGAGTAGGGATAATTTTAACCTTTATTGGGAAGCTTCTTCCCCTCCCCCTCTGTCTAGCATTGTGTAGGAGGTGGATGATGGTAGCTGGAAATGTGACGTGCCAATTAGGGACCCTTTTTTGGAGAAGGGTGTCGCTTTAACCCTAGATGGTGGTGTTGATGGTGACACTCCTACTAGTGCTATGGTTAGACTACCAAAATATAGTATGGAAAGAGGCTTGGCTTCGGATAGGATGCAAAAAAGGAAGGTCATCACTGAGGAAATTGCTAGCTCCATGTAGATGTTCAAGATCCCCATTCCTGCGGGTAAAGGTAAGGATGTTTTTGAGAAGCGAGCCCCTCCTTGTACTCTTGATGAGGGTGTGGCTATTGGTAAGCGTATTGAGAATTTTGATAATTAGGAAGTTGATGTGCTGGGGTCGGCCCGTGATTCTACCATTGTTCTAGTTTATTTTTGCATTAGAATAGAAAAGATCTCTACACCTAAGGATTTCAACTTCATACATGGATTTGATTTGTGAAAATATACACTTTAGAATCATGTTCACCTTCATATCTAGACATGGAATAAATACTAGAAGTGTTGGTGAACATCTTTGTGAATTTGTTAAACAAAGACCTTGTTGTGTTTAAAACATCAATTTGATTTAATAACTTTTGAAATAATGATTAAACACATGTCAAACAATTATGCAATATGCTAAGACTATTCTCTAAAGATGATGGAAAGCATAACAAAACTTGTGCAATAGGTATCCCTCTTGATGTCCTAGATTCATCAAAAATGAAATAGGGTGGGCTTGTGCTTTTATAAAACATTTTAGTGCTCAAATTTGAATTTTTCATGATCACATTTAAAAGAAAGCACTAGCCAAGAGGGGGTTGGCTTGGGGCAAAGATTAATTTGAGTTTTAAATGTTTAGAGGTCATTTTCATACTATAGATTTGAACCATATTCATTTTCGTATGGATAGATTTGATTTTAATAAAGAAATAAGTAACATAGAAGAGGATCTGTGAGAAGTCAAGTTTGATAAAAAATTAGATAATTTGTGAACTTTTATATAAATATGTTATTTTTATATATTAATTATTAGTACTTCAACTAATTTTGTTATTTAGTTATTAATAAGTTGGTTTTGAACCAATTAAAAACAATTATTTATCTTGAATATAATTGGCTAAGAAATTTGGGTTGTTATGAGCAAGTATTTTTTAATATTTTTTTAGAATGATTTTTCAATTTTTTGCTTTATTAAGTTATTTAAATATTTGTAAAATAAATAAATGTTTACATTTTTTGGAAGGATTTTTTTATGTATTTAATTATTATTATTTTATTAAATAAAATCTCACAAAAATTAACTAACTATTTTATAAAAATCTAGAGATTTGATTTTACACAATCAAAATAAAAATTTAAATTAAATTTAAATATTAATTAATAATATAATGCTTCAATTTTTTTGTAATGTCACTCTACATTTTTTTATTATTAGGGTTAGGTGTTAGAACTAAGTTATGGATAGTGTTACAACCATAGTTAGGTATAGAGATCTAGAAGTAGGATAATAGTTTAGAATAATAGTCTAAAAAACAAATCAATATAAAACAAAGGAATCTTAATGTCCTGACATTCAGCAATATGGGAAGTAAGAATCTTATTGTCCTTTGACATTCTTGTGAATAAGAGATGCATGCTAAACTCAAAAATGTGTCTGAACATATTTATCTAAACCTATGTCTTAAATTTAATATAGATATTTTAGATTTATTTAATAAATATAATAATCTATTTCAACCATGAAGGATATGTATTTAAGATAATGTGTGTATAATTGAAGTCTACATAGTAATCTACATAAATGATATCTAATTTATTTTTAATAAATATGATTGAAATCTTCATTATAATGCATATAGATAAATTAAAATGTGATTGTATTTTTAATAAAGGAGATATTTTTGGTAATGTAACAAATTATATTGTTTTATCAAGATCATAGTCTACTCTATAGTTAAAAGATATGAGTATAAGATATCATTCTGACATTTGAATTCTATATAGTAGTTAAAATAGATAAATTTAATGTGCTAAGTAATTTATAGTTATAAACCTTAAAATCATATGAAATATAAGCACTCGATAAATTCATCTTGAAGGAAAACTCACCGCCACGGAAAATTTAGTGACCAAAAATTCACCGCCAAATTCATCAAATGCCTATATTTCATATGAGTATAAGATATCATTTCGATATTTGAAATCTATATAGTGGTTAAAATACATAAATTTAAATGTGCTAAGTAATTTCTAGTTATAAACCTTAAAATCATATGAAATATAGGCATCTGACAAATTCATCATAAGATATCATTCTGACATTTGAAATCTATATAGTGGTTAAAATAGATAAATTTAAATGTGCTAAGTAATTTCTAGTTATGAACCTTAAAATCATATGAAATATAGGCATCTAAAAAATTCATTCCCAGCAATTCATCTCCAAGGAAAATTCACTGCCATGGAAAATTTAGCGACCAAAAATTCACCGCCAAGTAAAATTCACTGCAATTCACCACATTTTTAAAACGTGGTGAATTGCTGGCGGTGAATTTTACTTGGTTGTGAATTTTTCATTGCTGAATTTTCCATTGTGGTGAATTGTTGTGGTGAATTTTCCTTCGGTGTGAATTGCAGGTGATGAATTTTCCTAGAGCTAAAATATACATTATATTTTATTTTAAAATATATATATATTTTTTGGCATATAATTTATACTTAAAATTTAATTTATTTTTTGATGATCCTCTTATTTCCCTCTTATTATTTTCTTTGCATGTTTCTTTTGATTCAAAATTTGTAAAGATCAATATATAAATATATATTTTATTTTATTTGTAATAACATTTTTTTTTCATCTTTATATTTGAAAAATAAATGATAACTCTAAATTTTTTTTGTGAACATGCTCCCACCATTATATTGCACCCCTTGTTGCCATTCTAGTTGGGTGTCTTGGAATCATCAATAAATTAGATAAAAAAGATTTGAATCATGGCATGCAATAGTCAAATATAACATTGAAAGAGAATGGAAAGGATATTTGTTAGCTATCTCACCGTGTTGTATTATCCTTGGAATTCATTGATGCATAAGAGTGAAGAAAATTAAGTATTGAGTAATGATGAGTGGCAATTATAGTAAACCAAATCTACTATTATGTGATTCTCATCCATTATTCTAACTAGCTTCCATTATATTTTCTTCAATTGTTGTTCTATTCTTTGCACCTATAAATTTTACAAATGAGTTGAGATTCACCTAAAACTTGAATACACAATGGAATGTTGAAGAATACCTTTAACAAAAGGGTCAAATTTCTAGATTTCCTTATGCCTTAGTTGGAACCCTATTCTTGTTGTTCACATGATTGAAGATACAATGATGTAGCATGCCAAGGATTAAGACTAAGATAGTTTCTATTCATGAAAATGTTGGTGCAAATCTATGATCAACAAATGATTTTCATGCTCTTGATTCTATGGTCTCTAATATGACACTAATGACCTCAATATTTGAGGTAAAATTATTTCTTTCCTATGATTGAAAGGTTGGACTTTACCTAATTCAATCAAGGATCCTAATCGAGGTATAATTCCATCTTGATCCTAGTTGATGAAAATGTAGTCTTTTTGCTAGAATAAATAAGCAACAAATTTATGAGTAGGGGATAGTTTCTTTGGGCATCTTGGAAGTGGTCCAAAACAAGTTATTATGAGATTTGTAGAGATAAATAATCATTTAATCACTTGTAGTATGGTAATTATATTGTTGATAATGTGCGAGAATTCATTTTTTGGGTAGAGGATTGTGGTGAAGGTATTTATATACCTTTTAGGTAGTTAGTTATTTCCTAATACATTATGATTGTTATTTATTCTATTTTAGACAATGGTAGGGTAATGCACTATTACTAATAGTGATTATTTACTCAACCACAGGGTCTTGATAGTTGATGTTCATATTCTAGAAGTTTGCTTTTGGTATTTTTATTTCTTGAAGGGGAAAAAAATATATTTAAGAATGCTTTCAATCCATTTTGAGGGTTAACACTCTTATTTAACTCCATTTGAAGATGAATTATTTATTTTCATCCATTTGTAGAGAAAATTATGAATAAAAGTAGCTCATAGATTAGTGGTTTAACTCAAGTTACTTCTTCAAGGTTTATAAATGTTATAATTGGATGGATATTTATTTATATTTATCATATTTGACTAGTTATATTGAATCTTTAAGAGTATCTAATCATCCTATTAATTTTTTTCCTCAGGATTTTGTAGGCCAAATCTTTGTTTTACAAGACTATTTTCATGTGCATTGTCTTTTTTTCCATGCTCTATAATACTTTGAAATTATGATTGCATTACTTATGACTATCTCAAGAGGATTTGAAGGAATTCCTTTAACTTTTGACATTGTTTTGTATTGAAAAAAAGGTGAAGCTAAGATGCCATATTAACTTATGTATGTGTATTCAAATATAAAAATAAGATTACCAAATCTGACTATATGTATGTGATTGCACATTCGTCCTAATAGAAAAATAAACAAAAAAATATGACACCAAATTTACGTGGAGAAACCCTTTCAAGAAAAACTCCATACGAGAAAAGAGGGCAAGTATATTATTTATCTTCATAAGAGAGATACACCAAAATAAACTTCCTTGTTTATCTCCTTTGAGTCAAAATCTTCCATACGCCTACAAATAACCCAATAAGATTCTAGTATCTCAAGGCTCCAATTTATAGAACTTTTGGGTGGTAAAACCATAGTGGTAAACTAAAACAAGAGGTGCCAAATCATTTGCAAAAACCCACACCCCTTCCTAGGAAAACTAAGATTCACAATAATAAATTAATTAATGTGTATAAAGCTTTAGCATGGGCACCTAACCCATATCCCCTTAAAATTTTGGTATTCAAGATTTGCTTCATTAAGAATTCAACTTCCAGATGGAGAATCAATGGAAACTTGTTTCAGACCTCCAAATTTGAAATCCCACTCAAGATCCTTCACATTCGCAATGTAAATTCCTAGGAGGGATAATTTTTTCCTCTAGTTACATGTAGTCACAACATTGGCCATTTATCTCAAGTTTTGGAAAGGAATTCCTTTAACTGCATTGTTTTTGTATTGAAAAAAGGTGAAGCTAAGATGCCCATATTAACTTGTAATGTGTATTCCAAATATAAAAATAAGATTACCAAATCTGACTATATGTATGTGATTGCACATTCGTCCTAATAGAAAAATAAACAAACAAATATGACACCAAATTTACGTGGAGAAACCCTTTCAAGAAAAACTCCATACGAGAAAAGAAGGCAACTATATTATTTATCTTCACAAGAGAGATACACCAAAATAAACTTCCTTTTTTATCTCCTTCGAGTCAAAATCTTCCATACGCCTACAAATAACCAAATAAGATGCGACCATCTCAAGGCTCCAATTTATAGAACATTTGGGTGGTAAAACCATAGTGGTAAACTGAAACAAGAGGTGCCAAAATCACTTGCAAAAACCCACACCCCTTCCTTGGAAAACTAAGATTCATGATAATAAATTAATTAATGTGTATAAAGCTTTAGCATGTGCACCTAACCCATATCCCCTTAAAATTTTGGCATTCAAGATCTGCTTCATTAAGAATTCAACTTATAGATGGAGAACCAATGGAAATTTGTTTTAGACCTCCAAATTTGAAACCCCACTCAAGATCCTTCACATTCGAAATGTAAATTCCTAGGAGGGATAAATTTTTCCTCTAGTTACATGTAACGTCCACCAACATTAAATTCCTAGAAGGGATAATGTATTTAATATTTCCAATATTAAATACATTTCTCTCATGTCCCCTAGGACACTTTCCAAGAAACATGGAGACATTTAAAAATGACACAAGTTTTCAAGGTAAATGTCACCTAAGCGAACATTATTCGACTTGAATTATACATTGCAATTATATCTAAGAGATGCATATAATAAATCAAGTATAGTGATTAAGGCCAATGGCCTTACTGCACCAAGAGAACTTATCAGTGGTCACTAGTTTTGTGAGAGAATCTAAAACATTATGCAAAGTGTCAAAATTATCAATCAAGACCTTACTATTCTCAACCATTTCTCACAAAAAGTGATATTTATCATTAGAATTCTTAGTATTCTCATATTATGCATATGATTTTTGTCCAACAAAATAACACTCTTACTATCACATCCAATTCTCATTGTCTTGCAATCAAAACCAATGCCATTACCATGTCTTTGTAACCATACCACCTCCTTGGAGGCATGTGTAGCAACCATAGACTTTTCTTTGGTGGTGGATAAAGCAACTATAGGGTTCCTCTTACTCATCCAACTCATTCAACCTCCAAGTAAAGTAAATACATTGTTGCTAGTGGATCTTTAACTATCCAAGTCACCTACCCAATTTGCATCAAAAAAACACTATATGTCTAATGAGTTGATCAAAACATCAATAATCTGATAAAACAAACAATAATTTAAAGTACCATGCAAATATCTAAGCACCAGGGCTTAACAAAATTCCAATGCTCTTGACCTGGGTTAGACATGAACCTTCTTAGAACTCACACTACTTGGGCTATATCTAGTTTAGTGCAAATCATTGCATACATTAAACTACAAAAAAAACTAGAATAAGAAACCTTAGACATATATTCAAAATAATAATCAGAAATAGGAAACTTATCTAACCTCGACTTAGTACCAACTAGAAATAGAATATTAGTTGGCGTACAATCATGCATATTAAACCTTCACAAAATTTTATCCACATACGTGGTACTTCAAGTTAATCAAAGCTTTTTGTGAGCCTATTCTTTTTGAATTTCCATCCAAAGAATATATTTGCATATCCCAAGTACTTTATATTAAATGTGCTAGAAAGTTATGTCTTGAGCTCCCTAATCATCACCTTACTATTACCCATGAACAACATATCATCAACATACAAGATAATGATTAGAATATGATAATCGATAACCTTAATATAAACACAATGATCCTCCTCACCCCTATGAAAACCAAAATTTAAATAAAAAAGAATCAAACTTTTGATACCTCATCCTTGGAGACTTATTCAAACCATACAAATTTATCTTCAACCTAAAAACTAATTACTCTTTTTCTTTTACAAAAAAATTGTCAGGTTGTCACTGAAATGAAGAGAAATAGGGGATGTTAAATATGGAATGGGGTAAAATGTTGTTGGGGTGTGTTAATGGACATATTTTTACTTATTTCATTAGGAAATGAGATCTACACTAAGAATTGATCTCCAACCCTTAGGCGAGTCAAATCGATGAGGGAATCTATTGATTTCCTTATGATCTTGAGAATGGGGGTATCAACCTAAACAACACTTTTGGGATACAAAATAAAAATAGTAAATAAAATCAATTTTTCCCTTTCAAACTTGAAGCATAAATTTAAAGCATATTATAGACAAAAACAACAAAATTTTAGAAAATCAAGAAATGGCAGAGTGATGTATATCTATGACCAAAATGAAGTTTCAGGATGCTACCTAGGACTCATTTTCCCATACACAAATGGGTCTTTATGGAAAGCTTTGAATCAACTTTCAAGATCCTTTGGTATCATTCTATAGCTTTTATTTGGTCTGGGTTTGGATGTCCAATAGTTAGAAAAAAAGTCTATAGGTGAGATTCCATGAATTGACAACTTTGAAAACTATTTGTAACTTTGACAACTTTTCGCAACTTTTCTAATTTTTCTCTTCAAGAGATCTTCAATCCTTCTTCAACCTAATATCTACAAATGAAAGAAAATAGGGAAAAATTGTTCATTTTTGTTAATGGGGGTTTACCTTGGACAAACCCCATTTGGGTAATTAAACCATGAATTGAAATAATGAAACATGAAAGGAATGATGAATGGAAAATACAATACTTTTTATAAGGGAAATAAGTTTTAAAGGGATCCCAAAACC
>VDFB02316998.1:0-28063 GCA_007258455.2 Sequoia sempervirens
GAATTGATTTTACACTATGTTTTAATTTTTCAACTCCAAAATTTGGAGTTGCAAAGGTTGGGTGTGGCTTTTCCTTGGGATTTGTTTTCAAACTTGGTTTTGTAGGTGGAAAGTTCATTGGTGCATTGTACAATTGATTCTAGAAGGAATTTGCAGGTGGAGAAGAGAGAAATTGTAAGAAGTTAAAGGATTGAAGATGAATCACTTGTAGATGATCTTATTTCCTGTAGCAGATCATAGGAGTTGATTTTTAATGTTCTTCATTAGTTCAGAGGGTTTCATATGTTATACTTACATTTTGATTATGATTTCATGAGTTGTAGGAGACATTGGATGAATTAAAATCATCATATGTGTTGTTGATTTAAAATTGTCTTAACTAAATTTCAGAATTTTATTTATTGTATGTTGAGTGTGTTGAGAGTTGCAAGAACTCTCTTGCATCAAATTGACTATGTTTTGTTTATCTTACTACTTGTTTAAGGATGAATTTTAACCGTTTCACCATGCTAGATTGGCTTGAGAATGGGTGTCTTACCTCCTTTTTGACTTCCAAGAGGAGGTTTAGTCTTATGGGGGTGGGGGACGGGATGTGATGCCCACCCTAGCATGTCAATATTAAATGGGTTCTATTGGGAAAATAATTACTTGATTTACTAATCCTTGGTTATTTAGGTGGAGGCTTATAACCCTATAAGTATACTAAATAAAACAATGGTATGTTGTTTAAAATAACTCGGCTTATTGCAAAGGATGATGATAATTGACATATTTCAAATAATCTTAATTATGCATTGACAATGTGTGTGTATGAAAGGTTAATTAGGAATCTTAAATTCTATGCACTTAACATAAGATTGTTCAATTGAATACCTTTTTTTATCTAGGATGAGTTAAGTCATGTTGTGTGCATCATCTATCAGGTGTTTACTGAATGGGCAACTCTAAACAATTTCTATTTTTGAGAATTACATCGATTAAGATAAAAATAAATGATTAAATGTTATGGTAATATGTTATCAAGTAATGTATGAGATTGATTAATGATCATGTGCATACTTATGTATGTTTTTAATTATTTTTCTTCAGCTATAATTATTACATGAATATATTAATGTGTGAAATTGAGTTTTTTGGTTGATTCCATGGCCAGTGGAACAAGGTCTTCAAGGGAACCCTAATGTGGTCAAACTATGAAACTAGACTATAGTCCATTTAGAAGGACTATATTGTCATTTGTAATGTATTTTATTTGTAATATGAACATGAATGATTTTTAATGTTGTAAAGTCAATGAGGCCATTAGGTTGAATTTTGGAGTTGTGTTCGCATCCTTGTTGTCAAATTTTGGACTAAGTTTTTTGGGGGTTTTTATAGGGTTATAAAAATATTTCTTGTATGTATTTTATGGGTTTTGGGACCCTAAGTTGAATACCTAGGGTTAGGTGTCATTTTAAGCTCTCATTTTAGACTTGGGTTAAGATGTGACCCTTTTATAATTGTCATGTTAAGGAATGACAGTTTTGAAGAGTGGATGCTTGGAAAAGTGACCTATCAATTTTAACTCCTTTGGCTAAAAGAATAAAGGTATCAAAATTTTGTATACATTTAATTAGTTTTTATAATTAGTGACCCCACTAACAAGATTATCTCTAAAAAAAATTGGCTTTCTTTATTAATTTTTTTCACTAGTAACCATAGCATGTGGTAGAGGAATGAAAAAAATTTACAATAAGATTAAATGAAAAGTTCATACAATCTATACCAAGTAAGAATATACTAATGATAAACACAAAATTTTTAGATGTAAGTTATTAATGGGATTTTCATCACACATAGATAGTTCAAGTTCCTTAATGTCAGCAACCATAATATATGATGTTAAAAATATATTTTTACAATTGATGCTACGTGCTCCAAGAAACATGTTGACACCACCTTCTCAAAATGGAGAAAATTTAGCAAATAATAGTCATTTTAGTGTAGTTACTCTAGTTTGTAAATAGAGAAAATATAAGCCACCCAAACAAGTATGTCAAAAAGAAAAAATGCAAGCTAAAAAATTATTTATAATGGCATTTCGAATAGATGCAACTTATTTTTTATATTTTAGTGTCCAATATACTTACACAAGTACCAACCACCTCTTATAATTGAGATATGATGCAAAAAAAATATATATATTGCATACTACGATTGATGTTAATATTATCTCCATTGCAATATGATAGCAAGTCAATTCCCAAGATTCTTATAATACACTTGAAATTTAGAAGGGGTGGGACCTAACATGATAGACATCAAGTCCAACTTAGTTATGCATTTCCATTGATTCTAAATAAGATCACCATTAAACACATAGAACCAAACTACATTAGCAAGGACTTCAACAACTCATATTTTCTTCTATTTCACTAACTTTGGAAAGAAAACATGCCACATATAAAATATAATCTTACCTACTTTGATCAATTATTCTTGCAATCACCAAACATTTATAATTAGCATTGTATCCATATTTGGTCTTATTATTGGATAGGATATGTAAATAAAAATAGGGATCTAGGGTTTTTTATTTACTTAAAGTAAATAGGTTCCATAGAGACTAGAAATAACTATCTTCATTTTGGTTTATAGTCAATAAAATTGAATATGCATGCAAGATGGATTACTTAAACCAAGGTTCTATTTAGTAGCTTCCACATAATGAGTTTGACTATATTTGATTGATTATGAACAATTAACCAATTTATCAAGAGATATAATAATCCTTTTAGCCCCAACATTTCCATTCTATGAAATTATGTGTAATCAATTTCACAAGATACCTCAATGCTTATTTAACAATACACACACCAATATATAGACACTCAAGGGCCAATACAATTTAGAATCAAATTTTATAAAAAAAACATAGCCAAGCTAGCTATTTAATACAAAGCATAGTTTGACAACCCATAAGCATAAAAAACAAATTCCATGCTAGTTACACTTGCTTGTGTAAGCAATAGAAAAATAAATATATATTTTTCTCATCATTTTCAAGTTTGTCTCTAATAGCATCAACCTTTGAAGCAAGCCACAAGAGAGAACACCCTCGACCAACATAAATTAATCTCTCAATGGATTCTTGTATATAATAATCAATCCAAATGTTTCTCCCATGATAGCAATAAAATAACTATGTATCACTCTAAAGAGATCATCAAAGGATAATAGACAAAATATTGTGTCTAATTTTCACCATAGTCATTTTGTACACAAACAGATTAAATATTCCTAATTATTTACATGCAATTATGCATACTCATAATTAAAGACACAATTGTATACCAAAAAGAATGCCATGTACCTTTGTTGTATTCAAGGATTCTAGAACTCATAATTAATTTTCCTTTAAATTTATCTATGTTTATGACTCTGCCTATAAAGAATCATTTAAAATATTATTTATTATCATTCAAATTTATTCATTCTCTTTAACTATCATACATATATAAATTAAACTATGTCTAAATGAAACTTATTGACAAATCTATGCCTTTAAATTCCTATTTTGTAGTTTGCAACCATGAATAAATTCTTTGAAGTCAACTGTACTTATATATCCTCATTTCTTTAAATATATTACTACTCTCATAATTAAAATACCCAAAATCCTAAAACATTTCAAGCACTGTAAATTCATTACTAAATTCAACAATGTTAATGTTTATCAACAATTATAATTTTTACCTTTCTTTTTGTATTTTCATCCCTCATTATGGTAGGGATACTATTAGTTTCACCTTTTATCGTTAATCTATCTTAAATTATGTGAAAGCAAATACAATAATTAAAATTTTCAGACCTTATCTTAATTTTTTCTTTGAAATTTAAAAAATTAGCTGGTTTATGGAATGTTGAATGGTCCATACTAATTTTTCTACTAGGTGTGATACTTAAAAGTTACCATGGATAAAGACACATTGAAGTATTTCAACATGGATATTATTTGAGCTAAAGATTTTGAAATCACTTATTCAACCAAAATTTATTGGGAAACCATCTATAAATAGAACTATACTCTTGGTAATATTGGAACAATTACTTACAACACATATTAATAATCAAATAGAATAACCTTTTGAAAAAATAAAAAATCCCATACATAGCTCTAAATTGGAGTAAATAAAAAACTGAATAATACTTGCTATAATCATAGACTTACACACTCCATTTTTTGGGTTAGTGAATAGTACAAAGAAATCCTTTTAAAGATATTACAACCTTAAAAGTGATAGTATGGAAAAATATTAAACTATACTATCTTTTTCATGCAAATACCATACAATTTAATATATTAAATTTTAGAATTAAAAAAATATTGTACATATGCCCTTATTAATAAATGAATAAATTTAAAGAATAAAAATAAAATATAGTTATCACTTCTTCCATGCATCCAAACAAATTCCATGCAAATTATTTATCATCAACATCTATTTTCTAACATACTCCCCCTTGATGTGAAGCATATAGACTAGAATATCATGGAGCCATGAGAATTGTATGTTGCTTCTTTGAAAACCATGTAACTAAACTTGAACCAAGTGAAAAATGATTATGGAATGTGAACTTTTAGTCATCCAAACTACCTATCAAATTAGAATCACTCTACATGAATCCTTTTGCAAATAGCTAGGTCTTACATGTTTTTTAATTCTACCATCATTGTTGTCTTTAGCTATCTCTATTTTAGTTAGCCATTTTTTGGATTCTTTGATGTTTTAATGGATTCTTTCACTAGATGTAAGGGACTAGGACCCTTCCCTAACTTATTTAATAAAAAATCATACCATTAGTAATAGCACCATTATGAATAGATTTTGACTCATCAACATGTACTTCTTGATGATATACAATAACCATTCATCAAAAATCACATCTCTTAACACAACATTACTATTAGTAACATAATTATATATCCTATAAGCTTTTCTTTTTTCACTATATTCATCAAAATACACAATTCAATTTTGGGATCTAACTTTTATCTCTTTTGATTTGTGATATGAATAAAAGCTAAAAAAAAATTATTTTTTCCAATGATTAACATTAATATTTACACGCCAAGCTTCATAGAGAGTCATCCTTTCAAGTGCACTAGGGGGATTTGATTGAGAATCTACACAATTGTAGCAACTGCATCAACCCAAAAATAGTAATCATTTTTTTTGTAACATCCTCCATCCCATTTCAAACACTATATGGTTCTTCCTTTCAAATACACCATGTTATTCATGTGTTTAAGTAGTGGTGATTTGTCATTTGATGTCATTTAAATTACAATAATCTATAAAAGTACTCAAACAAATTTCTCATCAATAATTAGAACCAAAGTTCATTATTTTAGAACAACTCTCATTATCGACAAGGGACTTAAACTTATTGAATGTATTAAAGGCTTCATGTTTGGTATTAAGAAAATAAATCCAATGCTTTCATGAATAATCATCAATAAAGGAATAAAATATGATGATCTATCCAAAAAAAATTGTTTGCATAGGACCATAGATATTAGAATAAACTAGCTAAAGGGAATAATGGGCCCTCCATGCACCACATTTTTGAAATTTCTCTACACAAAACTTTTTTTTTCTTTTGAATTTTTTCAATAGCACTGGGATGCACTATGCAAGTGCCCAATTTGAGCTTTTTATTTTTTATTTTTTACATAGTACATAACAGGGTCATGTGGCCATATAGCTTGCAAAATATGTGTCCCTTTTACAACTATTGTAATTTCAACAATTTGATAATCATTTTAGGGGTTATTAGCCACTCCAAACATAACATGAAACTGTCCATTTGACCCCAAAGTGCTCCAAAAAAAATTCTTATAGAGAAAGTTAAACCTTGAACAAAAATCTAAAACTATTTACAAATGAAAACATAAAATTATAAACCAAAAGTGCTCCTTGAGGTTTTTAGATGTTTTTATTTTTTTATTGAGGTTTTTAGATGTTACAAATGCAATGGAAGCATCAAAATCATACTATAATTCCCTATTTGAAAGTTTATTTTCATGACCCTTACAAATTCAAGTTGATTTATTTGCAAGTAGGCTCTGATACCAATACACACACCATCAATTTATCTTCAACAAATTTTACATCTACATGATTTAGGAGTTCTTCATTTTCATGCTTCTATCTTCATGGGACATATTTTTAGGACGTTCATTCCTTCTCTTTCTCTCTATTGGAGAGAAGTTTTATTCCCACTTGTTTTCTCCTTTTCTTTGTTTGTGAGAGATATTTATTTCTACGTGAGTACCTTATTAGTCCATGTTGTTAGGACTCATATTTTTCAATTTTTAGGTTTCTCCCTAAGTATCACTTATGGGGATGTTAGTATGAAAAGAGTTATTACAAAACTAGTTAAATTTTAACCTATTTAGGAGAGTCATATTCACACTACTCTTAAGCTCACTTGGGAGATATCTCACTTTTTGTCTCATCTCATGTGGACTTAGCAAGTGTCCCAACACTTGTCTATAGATCCTTACAAATGTTTCATTCTTGGAGGGGTAGTAAACATTTCACTCTTACCTTCTCAACTCCTTATCTTTTCCTTTATATGCAAAGCTCTTTTGTACGTTTTACAAGTTGTTGTTGCTTATGATAATCATTTTCATTTGCATATTCATTTTGTGGAATTTTTTTATCCTTCAAGTGATATTGGCTAATCCAAGAACATGTTTTCCTTCTAACAACTTTCACAACCCTTTTTGTGTTGTTCAACCTTAGGCAAACCATAAACTAATTTCTCAAATGTTAATAGCTTCAAACTATAAAAATTCAATAATTTAACCTAATAACGCCACAAACAAATTTATCTTCAAATGACATATTGACAAGACTACTACTGTGTTCTTAAAAATTCAATGGAAACATCTTGTTCCTTGACATAGTCATAATTGTAACAATTCTCATTTATTCTTATCATAGATTGTACATTTCTTATTTTCAAACTTCACTTTGTAATTTTTTCATAATTTTCCAACACTTAATAATTGCAAAGTGTAATAAATATTATTAACACATTCTTACCTTCTCTAATATTCATCTCAATAACTCCTTTTAGCGTAAACTCTAAGCATATGTCGTCAAAATTTTCAAACTTCACTTTGTAATTTTTTCATAATTTTCCAACACTTAATAATTGCAAAGTGTAATAAATATTATTAACACATTCTTACCTTCTTTAATATTCATCTCAATAGCTCCTTTTAGTGTAAACTCTAAGCATATGTCGTCACTAAGCTTGGTCTTGGTTTTGAAGCTTTCATCAATTATAGAAAATATATCATTATTCCTTGAAAGGTGATTAAAATTAAATATATTTAAATACCAAGCTTATGTAGGACTATTTTTCAGCTTTGTCATCAGATTAAAATAAATTTCTTGGGGAAGCCTCCTCACCTCATAAGAATAATTTATTATTGTGCACAACTGTAACAACTTTATTATCCTGATTCTTGCCATAGATTATACATAATTTATTATTGTGCATAACTGTAAGAATATTTCTTTTCCTTTTCATCTCCATACGAGTTGTTTTTCCATTTAGATCCAGTCGTTCCATCCTCCCCAGAAATCTCAGCTGGCAATTTAGGCTGGGCTTAACCGGCACACTCTAAGGGTACACTACTTAGGTGTCTGGGTTCTGCTCTTAAACTGACATTTTCTATTTCTGTTTTCTCATATGTTGTGTCCTTCCTATTCCCATTCGCGTCCACCGTGTGGAAGAATTTAATTTTCCATTTCCACCGTTAGAAGCCATAAAATCTGCAAAATGGACAAAATTTCAGCGGCGACAATGTAAGGTGGTCAGATCTCATCATTTCTCTATCTGCAAAACTTGATGCCATGCTCAATGTTGATCTACTGTCCGAAAGATAGTATTTGTTTTGATGCACAGTATTTTTAATCCCACATGTCTGCGGTGAGGAAAAAAAGGGGAGAAAGGGCTTATAAGTAGAGGCTTAGAAACAGGTAAAGGCACAATTTTTTCTGCTAAGATTCGCAGACAGATGGTATCTCTGACTTCAAATTTTGGCTGTGTAATAAATGTGAACTATGGACTCTTCCAATTTCCACAGCGAAATGAAGATTTTTCATTTAGGAACTGTTATTTATGGGACTGCTTTGAAGATAGATGATCTATTGTAATCATAATTTCTGGAAATTACAATTGTGTGGACTGTGGAAACAAAATGTTATTGATAGATGAACTGTTAAAAATAATATCAATATATTTTAAACGAAATATATATATTTATATTTGTATTAATTATTTGATAATTATTTTTTCTTAAATACAATGTTTAAAATATAAAATATAATATTTAATTTGAGTGTAAAATATAAAAATATTATTTATATTTAATTACATAATATGTTATAATATAATAATAAATATTATAAATAATATATTTATAATAAATGTTATAAATTATGTTTTTTCTAATGTATGTTAAATAAAATTCATATATTACGTGAAATATAATATAAATTGAGAAATTTTAAATAGTTTTAAATTTATGATCTATTAAGATTTAATTAATTATTTTTTAAAATAATTTATATCTATTTGTTGTATGTGAGTAGAACTTTAAAGTCAATATAAGTTTTTGTGAGTATTTGATTTAATTATTTTTTCAAAATATAGATCTCTATAAATAAATAAAATATTCAAAGTCTATTTATTTTTTAAATATAAAATTATTAAAAATTTAAAATATAACTATTGATACCTACAAAACAAAAAATTATTAAAATAGTAAAAACAAGTGTAGTGAAAATAAAAATAAATGTTTTTAAATAAATAAATTAGCCTTATAGATTAGAGAGCATAACAAACCATTCTTTTTTGTCACTAGAATCTTAACTCTATCTTACAACTCGCATAGCTAATATTTTTTTCCGCCAAGTTTTTTTCCTATGTTTGCACTATAGACAAGCTCCTATTGTTTGTAAGCTAGCTTGGAAATCTAACCTATACACTAGATTTGAACTGCAAACTACTTAAATTTTGAACTACATCTAGACTCTAAAGTCTAATCTATTAGTGGACTTTGAAGGTGGAACTTCATCAATATTCCTAAGTCCAAACTACTAAAAAGAATCTAAAATTTGGACTATTATGGACTTCTAAACTCTAACAAACCTACAATTGAATGCTTTTACACTTCATTGTTTATCTGTGGTAGCCATGTACTATGGAATTTCATACTATAAGAAGTTTTTAGAGCCTTTTATTTTAGACTTCACGAATCTAAAGAGAACACATTTAGCTCTATAAAATTTCATAACATATTTCAACTTTGCAATTATGTTGTAATTAACTATTTTTTCTATCCTCCAAGTGACTTGCATAATTTTTTGCATATAATTTTACAAAATTGATCAAGCTTAAACTTCTAAAAACTCGTAAAAGTATCCATGTAATATAAATGGTTGACTTAAGCTTTCAAAGTTGTCAAAATTGTAACCAGACAAATATTCAATTTTTTGGTGGGCCAAATTTTACAACACTAATCAAAGTTGCAGGGTTTTAGTATGGATCCTACTATTGATATCTTAACTCCACACAAATATTACACCTAGAATATTAAATTTAAAGAAATTCTTCAAGCTAAAGGTCTATAGAAAATTTTAAGTGAAAAATAAATGCATTTTAGAATATTTTCCATGCTAGGGATGGGAAGATAGTTGAGTTCTACCCACATGAAGTAGTTATTCAAGAATTACAACATCTTAAGAAAATTATTTCTTTAGGAAATGTTTATCATGGGTCTAGATTGTATATGTTTCATGGTTTTGATTCTTCATATGGATCATCACACATCACCCATGTAGTTATATAAGAAAAATTTGACACACAAGGTTTAGAAACTTCAATTAAAAGTATCTTTATCAATTGAGTACATAGGATATACCTTTTCTTCATAAGGTTTCATACACAGAGGGAGTTTATCAAGTTTATGTCCCTATCAAACATAATAAAAATTAATTTCCTAAGGTTAAGGAACCATGCTATAACCTTACACAAGAGCTAGTTCAAAGTGACCTCATGTCATTTCTAACTCCTTTTTTAGGAGCCAAGTATGTGCTCACCTTCATTGATGATTACTCTCATCACACATGGGTGTGTCATCTTAAAACAAAGAGTGATATCTTCACCATTTTTAGGGAATTCAAGATGTTCATGGGGAAGCAATCATGTTCTATTTAGAGGATACATATATAATGGGAGAATATTCCAACCAATAGTTTTAGGATTATTGCACTAATAATATGTACATCATTAGTATTTTTTCCCTACATGTTTCAATATAATGGTGTCACTATTTAAAGGAAATAACAAATCACTAAGGGATATGTCAAATTATATGCTTCAATTATGGTTTATGGCTTAATTCTTTTGGTTGAAGTAGCCAATTATATAAATTCACAACTACACTCCACACAAGATAGTTTATAATATCACTCTAAGGGAGGCTTGGTCCAATATCAAGCTTTATGTTTCCTTATTTCGTATATTTGATACCGAGTCTTGGGGGTTTATACTAGATGGTTGCCATAAGAAAATGAAGAAGAAGAGTTAATTATAATTTATTTTTAGTGGCTAAATTGTGAGGATGTGAAGGCTTATCAAATTTTAAATCCAGCCACTAGATATCTCTGCTTTCATAGAGATATCCAATTTGACAATTCTTTCACATAGACGGATCCTCCATCTACTTTTTCTTCCCCACTACCTACTTTTCCTTCTTCATCACATGAAGATTCCTTTGGAATTGAGAATACTTTAGATGATAATCCTATTCTTCCACCACCAAAATGACCTTCTCCTACTCACATTTTCCTCGATGGGCTCATAGTGCTATTGAGAAGGATATTTTTTTTAGTTGGAAATCATTTAAAAGATCTTGCCACACCCATTCACAAAGTTATAATACTAGTCTTTTCAAATCACCCTACATCTATTGATCCATAAAGATTCTTAAAGGCTTCTTTTATTTTAGAGTGGTAGAGAAGTATTAGTTTCTCTCCCTAAGGGAAGAAAGATAATTTGGTGTAAGTGGGTGTACTGCACCAAGTTTGTAGTTGATGGTTTTAAGGCACATATTGTATCTAAGGGTTTTTCATAGGTTGGGGGTATAAATTACTCTGAGATATTTTCCCTTGTATAGAAGATGGATTATATACACCTTATACTATTTGTTACTGCATCTCAAAGATGGTCGGTTTTCCAAAATACCATCCTTAACAAAAAGTATAAAATTTGCATCTTCCTCTTTAATGATATTGCTTCCCTTTTCAATCACCCATGTCTTTTCTTCAATATATATTTTACTATTAGTGAAAATAATAGGTCAATTGGTGGAATCATAGGAATCTCCTTTCTAATCCATTTTTCTTATTTATTTGGTAGTGTTTATATATGATGGTTTTGCACTTGGTGAACCATCATGCTTTGATTCATAATCCATGTAGTGATTTTCTTGGCATTAAACACTAGTTTTTTGTAATATTGGCTTATTTTCCAAGTATAGTAGAACAAATGACAAGGTATCCTTAGGTTAATCATTTACCATATTTTATTGTTTTTGTTTCTTTTGGCTTCATATTATCTTTGATACATATCATGTATATTTTTTACAACTTGGGAGTGGTAATATAAGTACATTCAAAGTAAAATGGATCAATTTCATAAGAAGCTCATATGAATCTTGTGTAATTTTTACAACTCTACCTTCATAGAAAAATAGTCCAACTAAGGTCTACCAAATAGTATTGAAAATATATTAGTATGAGGAAAACATATATCATAATATCTATACTTCCTTAGATCCAACCTAAACAATTATGGTCACTCTAGTCTAAGGTTAATTTATTTACTTAAGAGTTGTTTTCTTTTATTTTTACTACACTTTTTTTACTATTTTGGTATTATCCTTTTTATGTTGTTCTATTTTGAAAAGTGTTGTAATATTAACACGTATTTTAAGATTTATAATTTCATTTGTAGGCATTAATATTTATATTTTTAATTTTTAATAATTTTATATTTAAAAAATAAATGTAGACTTTGAATAATTTATTTTATTTATAAATCTATGTTTTGAAAAATTAATTAAACCAAATTCTTACAAAAGCTTGTATTGACTTTAAAGTTCAACACACATAAATAAAATATTTGTAAATTATATTGAAAATTAATTAATTAAACATTAATATCATAATTTTAAAAAATATTTAAAATTTAATAATTATACATATTATAAATATGCAACTTTAAAAAAAAAAAAATTAAAAATTGAATATTTATTATTATATTATAACATATTATGTAATTTAATATAAACAATATTTAGTCCATAGGCTACATATGGTGTGAGATTTGAGCCTAAAACAAGTCTCACGCCTTCAAACCACTGTTGAGCAAGTTTCAACTGATAAACTAGCTAGTGTTTAATGGTAAAAACCTCCACAATTTGATTTGACAAACAACGAAATTGAAACATTTTATTTCCATTTGCAATAAGCTTTGAACCTCCTTTAGATACAAGTGCTAGTTTTATATTTTACACTCAATTTATATATTATATTTAACATAATATATGAATTTTATTTAACATACATTAAAAAACAATTTATAACATTTATTATAAATAGATTATTTATAATATTTATTATTATATTATAATGTAATTAAATATAAACAACATTTTTATATTTTACACTCAAATTAATTATTACATTTTTTAATTTTACACTCAATTTAAATATTAGATTTAACTAGTATATAAATTTTACTCAATAAAAAAAAAGGTAATTTTCATAAAAAGCTAATTAATAAAAAAAAAACTACGAAAACCATTTGACTTTATCTAAATTTCGCTTTAGAAATTCGAACATTGCACATATAATTTAGATTAATCCCTCGAACCAAAATTTGAAACAAATATCTCTGAATTAAGAGAGATACTAAGCCTCTAACTTATAAGCCTTTTCTCCCTTACTTTTTCTGACCGAATGCATGTGGGATTAAAACTACTTTGCATCAAAACAAATATTCTCTTTCCGGCAGCTTGAGGGTGGAAACAGAAAATTAAATCCTTCCAAACAGTGGAAGTTAACGTGAACAGAATAAGAGGGGCCTACATAGGCCGGCCACCTAAATCAACGCTTAGAGTGTGCCGGTTAAGCCGGCCCAGCAAATTTAATTAACTCCAGTAAGCTTGAAGTAGTCTGTAGACAGGTCGTTTCCCCATTTTAAATAGAAGATAAAACAAAAAATATATAATAGAAAATAAAATGTTGCCCCATCTGACATCATCCACTGGCAAGTAGAAACATAATCTAATGGTTAGCGATCGTCTTCCTTGACTGGGCTCATTAACGTGCTTTGAATTCTTTGGCCTTGTTCTCTGCAGGCGGTTTAGAGAAGACTTTCATTTTTATTTTTTGTTTTTTCCTTAGTCTTATGACATCCGGACTACTATATGTATACATCATATCATATCATCCCTTCCACCAAGCCATTGTTCTGCTTATTCCTTAAGCTCTCATTTGGACCATTTTGATCTTATAGTACGTGCGGAGATTAAGAGTTAGCATGGAGAAAGAGTCGTTGAATGATTTTATAGTGGAAATCGTTCAAACCTCCATTGTGCAATCGCCTGCACCTACAAAAGATTGCACGCTGAAAGGCTCTAACATAGATCTCACTGTACCCGCCATTAGTCCGGGGCACTTCTTTGTTTACAAAGGAGTACAAGATAAGACATACGAAGAGATTGCAAGCTCCATTAAGAAGGCGCTCTCTGAGATACTAGTACTGTTTTATCCAGTGGCCGGAAGGTTTATTATCAGCCATAATGGTGAGCCTGAGATAGAGTGCAATAATCAGGGAGTGCCCTTCATCGAAGGTGAAGCGGACGCTGCCATTAAGGATCTTGATTTTTCTCAGCCAAGTCTTTCTGTAGCCAAATTGACTCCTAAGAGGCACCCTCTCCAAGGAGAATCCCCTCTTTGTGTTCCTGTTCTAGCTGTACAAGTAAGTATCTAACTAGTATACATATCTTAATTTATTTTGGAACTCAAGTACGTAGTTATTGACAACTTAAGTCCACCAAATCCCTCTAAATTAACTGGTGTTGTAGAATATTGGTGAGCATAGTTAGCTAAGTGAACATGATTTGTTTGCAGGTGACGAGGATGAAGTGTGGCGGAATTGTGGTGGGTTGTTGTTTTGATCACAGAATAGTAGATGGAGTAAGTAGCAGTATTTTCTTTCAAGCATGGACAGAGGCCGCTCAAGGCCGCTCCTTTTCCATCACCACGCCTTGCTTTGAACGCTCACTCCTCAATCCCCGCTACCCTCTTGACGGTGCTCCAATTGATAGCCATTACATGGCACTGCCTTTCTCTGCTCTCGATCACACCGACTCTCCCCCACCCCAAATTGGGCGGATCTATCATTTGGATGCTCCCACGCTTCTCCAATTGCAAGCTCTAGCAAACCAAACTCAAGGAAAACCCAGGGTTGGCAAATCTATAACGAAGATGGAGGCAGTCTCTGCGTATATTTGGAAAGTTTATTCTCGCGCACATGCTCTGACTTCTTCAGAACGAACCAAAATCGGTATCCCGATTGACGGGCGTGCGTACTTGAACCTTCCTCCCTCCTACTTCGGAAACGCAATTGCAATTCCTTTCAAGGAGAGTTATGCAGAGCAGATATTGGAGGAGCCATTAAGCAAGACCGCACAAATCGTACGTAACGTCATAAATGCTTCCGCAAACAGTGAATATTTCAGGTCGTTTCTGGATTGGGTGGAGGAGAAGAGACCAGCAGTGATGTTAGCGAGAGTGTATGCGGAGGAAGGGTCTGCCGTGGTGGTCTCGTCAGGAGTGAGGATTCCATTATATCAGTTTGACTTGGGATGTGGGAAGCCTGCGTTTTCAAGTGTATATTTTCCATGGGGAGGAACAGCAGGGTATGTGATGTTGCAGGCGAGCCCCCTGGGAGATGGGAATATGGTGGTGTATATGCACATGGCCGAGAAGCACTTAGATGCCATTGAAACTGATCCTGACTTTCTGTTCGTGAGGGCCAGTCGAATGAATTTCTGGTAACACTAAGGAGCTTGTAGTATAAAGAAGACTTGCAGTAAGCTTTCATGTTTTCTCTAGAGTAGAAAACATTCTTGGATCCTTCATGTTAAAATAATGTTTTCGACAGTTTTAAACTGTCTTGCAATGTATTTTGTAACTCACTCAAAATCAGCCAGATTGCAGATCTGCAATGGCTTAATTCTAAAAATAATTAAAGAGAAATGACATCATCTCGAGTATCATCCACTTCACATGAGACATCCACTACCCCAGTGTAGAGGCAATGTCGAGTTTATTTGGCTAAAGGGAGAAGATTCAATTCCTGCACATCGCACATGCCGAGCTCTTAAATGATATATTGAATTTTCAGTCTTCATATTGAGTAAGAGCTTACATTTATTCTTTTGACTTTTGGATAGTAGTGGGGACCAAATTAGATGACTCGTCAATTGAAGATAGGGTGCTCATTTAGAAGTGTTTGACCAAAATTTGTGCTTTGACAACCCAAATTACTATGTGCTACAACACGAATAAAAATTTCAAAAATATTCATACCGATCATAATCACAGGATTGCGTAACAAGTGCAAAATTAACATATCATAATCACAGGATTGCGTAACAAGTGCAAAATTAACATACATTGGAGATCGACATGAAGGTGGAGAATTTGCAATTGCGGTGCAGAGATTTATGTCAGCGAGACCCCAAAATAAAACTACTTTTTTAAGAATATGAAAGAACGGCAACAAGTGGGTTACGGTGATTCATCCGCATACAAGGCCCAGGGAAACAATCAGCGCCATATCTCGTGATGTATGCCTCTCCTGATTCTGAGGCTGCTACTGACGATACTGATAACGATAAGATGATGTTGATGCCATCCAATATAATGACATTAAACAGTACCAACAAGCAGCAGCAGCAGCAGCAGCGACCAAGAAAAGGAAATCAGTGCACAGAAGCAAGGAATGAAACGAACGTGGCCCAAAAGCAAAAGCAGGGAAGAAACATTTTCCCTTCCTGCAGTATTAAATTTATGAATCCTGCAGCAACCCAAAAATTTGTATATGAAAATGTATGTTAGGAATATTACAAACAGAAATTTAAGAGTTCTGCCGAATTCATGAAGCTGTGGGCTTGCATTACCTACAACCCAATTAAATTCTTTAGACTCATCCCAACAAAGCTCTTTAACGTAGTATTATTCAAAAGATAAAAAGATCAGCCATCGCATTTCCTCGATTTTTGTTATTTAGTTGAATTTCTTTGATGGATCACCTTCAGCTTAGCTGCCAAATCTAATGGGCCTTTCAATCAATTCACCTAAGACTAAATCTAATGTAAAATACACTATATTTTATCCATGCCAACACCCAATTAGATCAGGGCCCTTTAAAAACTCAGACTACATTAGCTGCCAAATCTAATGTAAATTATAACTACAATCGGCGTAACTACAATGGAGTCTATTGGGTTGAAACCTGGGTAGCAGTTTTTGGCACAGCCATTCCCTGGTGTTGATCTTGCCCCGTGCCATATGGAGTAGGTTGAGAAACTCGAGCTTGTGTGACTTGGGCAGTTGTTTGTGCTACATACTGTTGACCACCAGTTTAAAGAATTTAAAACCAGGCCTAATTCCTGCACCGACAGTTTATGAGATAACAGCAGAAAATTATAGCAGCATAGATAAACAATTAACTCAGAAAACAGGGCAGAACAGTAATACACACAATTTCTGTATTTTGCAGACTCCAAAAAAAAACTGTCTCTTTATTCATACTTAAATAAAATAGAGCGATACCAATACATAGAATGCAGTCTCAAAAAAGATTCAAAATAGAAAACAAAAACATGCATATGACCTGCATTATTCCATGTGCAGAGACAGGCAGCGAAAACAGAGAAATAAAAGGTAACAGTGGATGAAGTCTAAAAATAGTTGAAACGCATGGAGCTCTCCAAGAATCAATTATCAACATACTCCCCTTTGATGCTGAGAGGGCTCACAATTTGATCTCTGAGTGTTAAAAATTGATCTTTTGCAACTGCTTTGGTGAAGATATCTGCTAACTATTCTTTTGTACTAATATATTTCAATTCTACTACCTTCTTCTACACCAAATCTCAAATAAGATGATGTTTTAAATCAAAATGTTTTGTCTTGCTGTGGTGGACTGGATTCTTGGCCAATTTGATAGCACTAATGTTATCACAAAAAATAATTGTAGGCTGAACTTGTATCTCTCCAATTTCTTCAAGAAGTTTTCCTAGCCATAATGCTTGTGTACTTGCTGAAGTGACTGCAACATACTCTGCTTCTGTAGAAAAAAGGGCAATAATACTCTGCTTCTTTGAACTCCACGTAATCAAACCAGAACCCAAAGAAAAGCAATTACCAGATGTATATTTTTGGTCATCCAAACTACTTCCCCAATCAGAATCACTAAAACCAACAAGATTGAATTTTTTATAAGTGTAGTAATGAATACCAAAATTTAGATTGCCTTTCACATACTTCAAAATTCTCTTGGCTACCTTCATATGTATTTCAGATGGTTCTGTCATGTACCTTGAAACAAGTGAAACTGAATAAGCAATATCAGGTCTTGTATGAGTTAAAAATGTTAAACTTCCAACAATATTCCTATAAGTTGTCTCATCAACTATTTCAGCACCATCATCTCTACACAATACAACTTCATGAGCAACTCGAGTGGAGATTGGTTTACAATCAACCATATCAAATTTATTCAGCATATCTTTGGCATACTTTTCTTGGCAAATAAAAAATTCATTCTCACTTTGATAAACCTCCATTCCTAGAAAATATTTCATGGGACCTAAATCTTTCATCTCAAATTCATTCATCATAGCAACTTTGAATTCATCCATCATCTTAAAACTGCTACCCATATACAACAAATCATCAACATACAAACTTACAATAAAAATATCATTACCTTCTTGTTAGTAATAAAGGGTAGGTTCGCTCTTACTTCTTTGAAATCCTTTCTCTTGAAAATACCCATCAATCCTAGCATACCATGCTCATGGTGCCTGCTTGAGGCCATACAAAGCCTTCTTCAACTTGTAGACTTGATCTTCTTTTCCTTGCACTTCAAAATCTTGTGGCTATTCCACATACACTTCCTCTTCTAAGTACCCATTCAAAAAGGCTCTTTTTCACATCCATGTGATGAATACTCCATTTATTTTGAGCTGCTAGTGAAATCATCAAACTGATAGTCTCTTGTTTTGCTATTGGTGCAAATGTCTCTTCATAATCAATCCCATACCTTTGTGTGAAGCCTTTGGCAACCAATCTTGCCTTGTGTCTTTCAACACTCCCATCACTATTGTACTTAGTCTTGTAGACCAATTTAGTACCAATCTTTTTCTTGTCATGTGGAAGCTCTCTTGAATTTGTCCAAATACAAAAAAAATAGCTAGATTTTGTAAAGCGATATTAAGTTTTTTTTTTAAATATTTGGTTTGTGGCATGTCTCTTGGTTCATACTAATTTATCTAGTAGATATTTTAATTAAAATAAGAAAAAATGGTAGAGATAATCAAATGGCATGTAACAAAAAATTAAATTGTTTCCAAGTGTTTATGTGTATGAATATTGTTGCATTTGATTCTTCAACCTTACAACTCCTAAGGATCACCTATATTCGAATGTTTGTCAAAAAAGAGAAAAAAAAAAAGTTTTGGACACCAAGAGGTATTGATCCAAAAAATTATGAATTATTAAGAATTTGTAAACTTCAAAATTAAGTGAATAATACAATAATAAATCCTTGTAAAAGGGGAAAAAAACTAACCCTAGAGAAACCCTATGTGAGGGTAAAAATGGATCATGACATGTGTCCTTGTCCTTTGACTTGAGACATAAAAAAACTACATGACCTAAGTGAGTTTAAGATGCTCATGTGAAAAGGGACCTAAGTAATTAAATAATTAATTGGGTAAATACCATTTTACTCTAACATATATTGTGCACAACTTGGCTAGTGACAATTTTAGGTAATAAATTTTACATGGATAGCTAGTAAAATTAATATTCTTGCTTATATTTTTAGTTCTTACCTATGACAGGGATTCTATAATAATTATTAATTATTAATTTTTTAAAAATTGTAAATGTAAAATTTAATATTTCTTTGAATTTTGATCCTAAGTTGTTCTTTTCAAAAAATTAAGTAGTTGGTTTTGGGATGTTGATTAGTTTATGTTAATTTTCATAATAGATTTCTTTAATATTTTATAAAGAAAAGTAACTAAAAAAGGTAGAGCTAATTGAACATCATTAAGAAAAAATTAAATTGTTTTCTAATGTTTATGTAATTGCATATCATATGGAGTTTAGGTAGTGGTCATCTCATCAAATAAATATTATTCAATCAACTCATGAAATCAAATGCAACATAGCAAAAAATAGAATTTTTTTTTTAATGTTTAGCACACAAGTTGGCTAGGTACAAGCTAATGAAATGAGTATTTCATGGATAGCTCATAATCTTAATGATTATTTGAGTTCTCCTTCATATAACATGTGCTATATTTTGCACTCCCTAGTAGACATGAATGTAAAATGTGTTGTGTACTTTAGTTTTTTAGCCCTAGTAGACATGAATAAAATTTGTGTTATATGTGCTTTATTTTTTATTTCCTAGTAGATATGAATATAAAATGTGTTGTATGTGTTCTTTATGAGAGGTTTTCCTATTTCTATTATGGTTTTTTATTATTATAGTGTAGGAATAATTGTTGGTCTAGAGGGAAAGTTTAGAGCTTTTTACGATGATTTTTGAAGGTTTATTATAATTTCTATAGTTTTTCTATGTATTTTAGCATTGAGGCTTTGTATGATGATATTTTTAAGGTTTAGTATCATTTTATATTATTATTTTTTCTGTTTCATTATCAAATATTTGTCCACTCAAGATTTAATGGTCCACTATCATTTTTTAAAGGTTTGTTCTTTCCATTTTATTATTGAAAATATTTTTCTAGATGTGTGTTGAGAGCTCTATGTGAAAGAAGTTTTGTTTTGTGCATTTATAGTTTTTATAAGTTGTAGGAAGTGTCATTTAGTTCAGAGCAAAAATTTTGTTTTTAAGGGTGTAAGAGTTGTGAATGATTGATTTGTTGAGTGAGGGTTTGATGTTTTTCTATCATTTTATATAGTTATTCTTTATATGTGATTGTTGCAAACAATGTTTTCTATATTGAGAATTAGGTTCTAAAGCTTTGATGTCATTTTATTCAAAAAAATGATATCAAGTTTGAAAATCATGTTATTTTATATGATTTATTTCTATATCACTATTGTAAATTATGTTTTTTTGTGGGTGTGTGTTTATCATACAAAGACAATAAATACTATGCACAACCCAACTTAAGAAACAAAAAATAAAATTTCATAATGGTATTACAATACCACCAATTCCATACAATCTCTTCCACATGAAAATATTACCAAATAATCATACTTAAATACTATACTAGTCATTTGAATATGTCAATTTTTTAGCCAAATTTTTAATTCCTTTGGCTAAAAGTTCATAAAGCTAACGCATTTTTGTGTATATTTAATTAATATTTGTGATTAGTTCCCCTCCACTAAGGAGGTTATCTCCAAACAAGAAGATAAATTTGGTTTATTTATTAAGTTTATTTATATGATTGTTCACAAATATTTTACTATTATTTTTATTTAAAATCTCTATGGAAAACATGTTCTTTTATGACTAAATATACAAAGAATATAGTGGCATAAACTTTTAGATGAAGAATTACTAATGAATTATAAATATATAAATATATTTATATATATAACAACTTGTTTCTTCCTAATCTAGGCTTTATTCTAACATAATGTTTAAGATATCAATTTTATTTTTTATGATGGAAAGGATCTCTAAAGATTAATAAGATGCTTGTTGTTAAGCTAAGACAATATAAAATTAGATAATTAAATTAGAAGATAACCATGAAGAAATTTCTAACATATTGCACGCCACTACTTTTTATATTTATCGTTTTCATCTATTAAAATTGTTCAAAAGTCAACCTAATTGAACTAAAATAACTTCTAATATATAAAAGAATAATAAAAATAATTAACATTCAAACAATAATCTATCATTAAAAAAATTAAATGACAATATAAAGCATATAGAAATTTTAAATAGAAAATAAAATGTTGCCCCATTTTAAGTAGAAACACCATCTTTGTAGGTGATCATTATATTTGACAGAATCATTAATGTCCTTTCAATTCTTTGGTGATTTCAAATTTGAAAACCACAAGTCGTTGATGAGATATAATTTCGACGTAACAATGCTAGATTTTAAAATAAATAGGTTACCTGCTACAGGTTGTTTAGAGAAGACTTCACATTTTTTATTTTTTCTTCTTAATACTTGGACCTCCAGACTACTAATATATATATAAAGCTCTCATTTGGAATATTTTTAAGACAATAGGCTTATTGTGTGCACTTTGCCTAGAATTTTCGTCAGCCTTCCCGATTTTTAACCCTTTCGATGTCCAACTCCCAGTCAAAAAAAAGGTGGAAAGTTTAATAATATTAATCAAAAACTAATGGGAAGCATAGGAAATACAACTGGCTGCAATGTCCAATGGGTGAGTAATTTTTCTATATTGAATACGTTATGAAGTTTGCCACCTAAAGTTTTTCTTTCCACTGAATGAGGAACTGACTTGATTTTTTCCCACCACTTATCATTATTGTTCATGTTTAGGGTTTTTTTCATGCTAAATGTCTTAGGATTTAAGATTGCATTCACTATTTTTGTCCATGATGGGATTTTATTGTAGCTTTTAGCTAAACCATCCTCTAGAATTCTTGTGTGGAAAGTGCCATGTGATTATATGTGTTGTTTTGAAGGCCCCTATTTTGATGCTTAATTGTTTTGTGGTGCTCAGAAGCAATAGTTTGAGTTTTTCTCATAATGCAGAGGCCCTAATGTTTTCCTAAAAATAGAAACCCTAATTCTTCTCACCCACCATAGGATACAGTTAGCATTTTTTGACGCAATGACAGATCAATGTCTCCAAGGGTTACTCCTAGATGGGAATTTCTTAACCTTTAAATCCTTAAGATAACTTGCGGAGGCAGTATCGAGTGAATACCAACATAACTTCCCAGTTTATTGCATCTTTGTTGGATTTGAGCATACCCAAAGAGGTTGTTGCTTCCCTGGCAAGGGCTCTATTTGACCTAGATTTACTTTGTGGGTTGGACGAGGTACTACTCACCGCATGTTTGGGAGAGGGGGTTCCACACCCAGAAGAGCTTCATCTACATATGGACCCTCAAACATAATTTTATCCATTTCTCCTTGGCATGGGTGAGAAGGAGTATTGGATGCATTGCTTCAAAGCACGAGTTGGTTATGGTTTTCTAAAAAGATTCCTTCATCTTATATTGGTGCAGGATTTACAGTGGGTCACTGACTTTATTTCCTTAGATGAAGATTAGAGTTTTCTTATTACCTCATTCCAGTTTTAAGGCTTCAGTGGACACCGAGCATGTGGCAGCATCTGTCGAAGATCACTTGTGAATGATGGATAAGCACTTCTTTTTGGTTTAGTTTCTGGACTACCCATATATAGGGGATTTTGTAAATTTTAAATCTATATGTTTAGGGTTTGTACATTCCTCTTAGAATGATATATCATGCAATACTTCATAACATACTTGCTCTAGGGTTTTATGGCATAATGGTGTATGTACCCTGTATATTTGGACTTAGACATCTATAATGAATATACGTGGTGTCTTTTACCAAATCTTTGTTTTGCATTGGTCTTTCATAGATCTCTATTGAAATATTTATAATCCTGTCATCTAGATGTTTTCCTTTGAGTCACATTGTTTAGATTAGATACAAAGCTTTGTTTCAGAAATGATTTCTAGTCTTTTAATATAATTTTGTTTATCCACAGAGCATTAGTTATATAATGAGACTAATAAATAAGCTCTTCTTTATGGTTTAGTTTTTGGGCTTCCCACATAGCAGAATGTTGTAAATTGTAGTAAATTGTAAATCTCTTTCAAATGATAACTCATGTAATACCTTGGAACGTACTTGCTCTAGGGTTTTATACCCTTTATAACTAGACTGAATATATTGGGTGCCATTTAACGTATCTTAGTTATGCTTGCACTATTGAAAAATATTTAAATTTCCCTTATCTAGATGTGGCATCTAAATGTGTTTTTTCATTTATTTTAATTTGTATCATTCAAATTAGATACATGACTTTGTTTCAAAATTGACTTCCAATATTTTACTGGAATTCCACTTATCTACAGAGCATTAGCTACATTGGGACTAATAATGATTGGTATCATGGGTGATTCTTATGATTTGGATAAAGACTACTTTATCATCTTACAAGAAACCCTACATTCAATTGCATAATGAATTTTATGCCTCATGGAAGACATGTTTTCCCCCGAAGGCCCATACTGACTTAACTGGTACTTGTTTTGGAATTTCCTACTTCATTGTGGTAAGACTGTGGACCAAGGCTATTTTGTTGTTTAACATTTTTTTTGTGACCCTTTTTTCATTTATTGCTTGACAAAAGCATATTGTTATGCTTAATGCTCTTCATTAACAGCTTTCGTGGATACATAACTTATGAAGCTCTTCCCAGACAGGCTAAAATTTTGAAGATAATTAATGTAATAGCCAAAACTCTAATTTTTTCCTTAATGGGCTACTAAAGGATACTTATCATGAAACTACTTTTTAAATACTTTTTATGTTCTCATATATTGTACCATTTTTTAGCACTCAAGTGTTCTCACTATAACAAGGAATTAACATCAAGTTAGAAAAGTATGAAATGAGAATGTTTATTAGCTGATAGGCTTATTTTGTGCACTTCTCTTGGAATTTTTGTCATCCTTCCTGGTTTTTAACCCTTTCGGCATCTAGCCTCCAGTCGGGAAAAAGGTTGTGAATTTTTTTTATTTGATGTATGCATTAAATGCTGACATCAATTCCTTCAAGACCAAAGAGGCTTCTATAATACTTGTGGACCTGAAAATTTATTCCAATTTGTTTTACGCATTTACTTTAATTGTTTATTCTCTATAAATAATGTCCAAAACACAACATTTTTGGGTTGGTAATTATGTTGCAGGAGAATCGTGTCAAAATACAACTGGTCAGGTAATGAATTTTTTTAAAAACTATTTTGTTTAAATAGAGATTAGATTTTTTATTTATGGAAGCCATATTTATTTCATGTATGTTAGCAGAATGTAAGTCTAGAAAACTTCTAATTTGAAGTGGTTGAAAAGAGGAAACAAAACTAAGTTTACAAAAATCAATTTAATAGGGATAAAACAACAAAAAAAATCTTGTAACACCTGTGGTGTGGTAAATTTAGAGAGTTGGTAATAGCTCTATCAAATTGCTTTTAATTTTTTGTGTGAAATGACGATAACATTGCAAAGTATGTTGAAATCTGATATTCCATGATTTGTTCAAAGTAAGGTTTGTAGAATTTTCATATTCTAGAGTCGAGACCATCTCAAAAAATTACAGAAGCTTGAAATATTTTTTGGTTGTATTGCCTATACAAAAAATAGTAATTTCTTTGTGCTAAAGAGAAGACAAGTTGCAATTCTATAAATATAAAGAGAAAATGCAACATGGGTATGTGCAGGATCATGATGGGCCAAAAAGTGGCGATATGATGGGTATGTGGCTAATGACTCTTTTTTTACCCAAAATTGATGAAATGAAAAGGGTTTTTAAAGGAGATTCTCATTTTCCACCAATATAAATTATGCTTTTACTTTGAATTTAATAAATAATTATTATTCATTTTCTATTTAAATTATGACTAAAGTCTCTAATTGATAGTCGGTTGAAAAAATATCTATAGCTTCTAAATGGTATCAGCCATTTTTGAATTTGAAACATGTGTCACATTTTTATGCTTCACATACTATAGGATTAAAAAAGAAAAATTGAATTTTAAGTTTGACCAAGCATAGTGGTTAGGACATAATGAAGCTTTATATTTTTAAAAAGCTGTAATAAAAATTCATAATTAATTATTTCTTACTTGGAACAAATTACAAAAAACAATATGCATCACATCGAGACATGAGTCCTACTTATATCTCAAATCATATAAAAAAATATTATCATTTTATTGTGGTCAGGGTGGTCAGATAGACACCTACTTATTTTTTCCTTTAAATTTAAGTACTACTGCATTGAAATTTCAATTTTCACCAACATATATATATATATTTTAAAAATAAACCTAGTAGTTTAGAAACTACATTCAATTTTCTATAGATTCTATTCTTACATATTTCTGAAATAATATAGATAACTTATTCAAATTTTTATGTTAAGTTGCCTAACTCTGATTTTTTTGAATTTTTTGCCACTTAGGGCCTATTTTTTCCATGATGATCCTACACATACCCACTTGTCTATGTCAGAACTTAATTATGATGGTGTAACTTAGAGAATGAAATTTCAAAGGTGAATGTGTGATAGGTGAATCATTTGCTAACACGGTAGGATATGCATTTATGTGGAGATAGGCATGTTGTACCTAGATTTATTATGCCAAAGGCATTCCCTTGCTGAGGTTTTTGAACTCATTTTAACCCTAAACAGTATAGATTGTGGGAGACAATGCAAGACTATGATAAAATGAATCTCAGTTATTCAACAGTTTTCACCAAAACCCTATTCCAGATCCCAATCTCGTTTGTTTGAAAAGGAAATTCGTCTCTCAATAAATGCTTTTGTTTAGAGGGTGGCGATGTAAATATCTGTGTTTAGCATTTACTCTCACCACCCTCATTTTTACATGTAAACATCCCTGCTTTTAAGTCATTCTACATTTAGGGATTTATCTCCATTTACGCTGGTGTTATCTCTTTGTGTTTTGAATGTGCAACACTTTATCTGTTTCGGGCTAGAAAACAAATGTGCACTGCTTATCTATGAAATTCTTACAGGTAAGAGCTCTTATTCACTTGTTTTCTTTGACAATACTATATAAACAGACGAATTATCTTCAGGTGCGTCAGTATTCTGCAATAGCTTTTTTTGTATTCTTTTTTTGTCTCCTCCAAACTCTGCAAATTTATTTTTCCTCAAACTCTGCAAATTTATTTTTCCTCAGTGTATTGACCTTTCACTTCTCCAATTTCATGTGTTGTAGCCTGAAAAGAAGGTTTCGATAAGGGATTTAGAGTATTTTTTATTAAAATGAAAATTTAGGCTTAAACATTCTGGCACCCTTTACCTTGCAATAGCTTTTTGGGTATTTTTTTGGCTCCTCCAAACTCTGCACATTGGTTTTCGCTCCTCCAAACTCTTCCTCATTGTATTGACCTTTCACTTCTCCAATTTGGCGAGCTATAGCATGAAAATAAGGGTTCGATGAGGGTTTTAGAGTATGTTCGTTTACCTTCTACTCAATGCTTTGTTATATAGTTTTTGGTTTTTACTTTTTAGGTTTTCTGTGTTTTTGTTAGGAGAGATGATTTGTTGGTTTTGTTAAGAGAGAACAACAATATGTTGTTTAAAATTGCTTGATTAGGGTTTTCAGGTGGATAGTACAAAGATTATTTTTTTCCATATACTGGCTCCTTTTTGGACATCTATATTGTGGTATGGAAATCTTTTATTCTTTAAAAATCTAAAAATTGCCAATGCAAGGAAAGAATTTGACTGCTGGTAAGGAAGCATGCCTTTTCTCAAAATACATGTGGCTCAATTTGATTTAAAAATTTGGAGTATATATACCACTAGAGGAGATTAGTAGCTATGCTTTTTCTCCTAACCTAAGCTCAAAGATTAGATAATGGAATCACATCGCTTGTAATTGTAAACCTACAACAAAAGTTCAATCTGATATGTAGCAAGGAACCTAAATTTATTTTGACTTTATTGTTAAGATTTTTGTTGCTAAGATCTAACTATTCTTCTAATCCAAGGTAATAACAAAGTACGGGAAATGAAAAACCACTATTGTATGTGTGATTGAACAATAAAAATGAATTTGTAACTTAAAATCTCTGAGAATTTGAAGCATTTTTTTGCTAAGATCCTTTGCAGTTTCTATTTGAATCTCCTTTCATTAATTTAAAGTCACCCTCTATGGTTTCAACTCGAACCATGCACATTTCAAAGAGCATATAATGGTATTTTACTGGTGTTTTAGAACTTGGGTGGTACTTTCACTGCTCTTGCATCAGATAAAGGTTGACTTTCCAAACATCATATGAAACAACCTCCCCAGTTTGTGTATAGCTTTTGTTTATGGATGTCATGTAGGAGTTTCTTCAACAACTCAATTTAGCAGTACAATAAACTTTTGTTAATTTCAAATATAGGAATATCTATTGCTTCTTGGAATATCTTCCACATTCCTTTAGGTTGCAACTTCTTCATGCCATTTGCAAGGTTGCCATTTGAAGCTTAATAGCTTTTGCATTGACCTGGCTTTTAGGATATGAAAACATATTGGTTTATGTTTAAAGATATGATTTGAGTTTTCTTGTTGTATTCCTGATTTTCTCGTGCCTCTCTCTTAACTTGGGTAGTCACATCCAAGCCATAGGCTCAAATGGGAAATAAGGGTGATTTGCAAAATACTTACAACTATATCAAATATCCTCATTCTTTCTTTTAATTTTTGATCAGCTATTTTTTCAAGTAGTGTTGTAAGTGCATTTGAGCTCTACCGAATTATTTGTTATCTTACCATTTGAAGCAGCACATGCAATGATGGAGATTAATAGGGGCATTGGACACCAACCAAGTATAATAGTAACTAAATTTAAGGTAGAAATAGCATTTAAT
>VDFB02317000.1:0-26733 GCA_007258455.2 Sequoia sempervirens
ATATATATATATATATATATGAGATTGGTTAATTCATTTTGGTGTGCATGTTTAAGAGTTCGATGTGTTGGTGTGTATGTGAATATCAGAAGAGAAGTTGAGCAATTTTCTCATTTGTAGAAGAGGATTTTGTGAAGCGAATTAAGGCAGAGCAGAGCAAAGTGCAAAGTTAGACAGAAGGTCCAAAATTTGATCTATGAGCCCAATCGAAACTATAATCAGGCACTTGTAGATGCTATCTTCTCAATTCAACCTTTTGATGTAATCCAAATATTTTGTAAGGTAGTGAGCCTTCCTAATTTTGAGCAGTGAGTTCTAGGCAGTGTGCCTGAATGCAAGTGCATTCCCATTTTGTAAAACACTATATTTTGAGTACTCAAAATTATGGATTGACCTCCACTGTGTTTTTTCCCCTAACAAGATTTCCATGTAAAAATCCTTGTGTTATGGTGTTGTGGTTTATTGTTTCATGTTCATGCATCTTTCTTTTGATTGAATGCTATATGCACTTGAGAGAAAAAATTAATAAAGTTAAAAATTACACAAAACTGATTCACCCCCTCTCTCTCAGTGTTGCTTGAGTCCAACACTGGCATGGTTGTGTAGCTGCGATCCATATTGCATTTTCATTCTACATAATCATTCTACCTAAGTTTGCACTTAAAGGGGGGGTGTTAATCTATTAAGTTTTATTTAGGGATAATTATATTAGTGGTTTTATTTCCTGTATCAAGTAGTTGTTTACCCATCACATTTTTTATGCCTTTAAAAGGTTGTACAATATGTAATTTACAATATCTCAATTTACATTCACTTTTGGTGAAATATCGTGTGCTTCTCTCGTGCATTGTGAAGCTTTTTTTGTTGCAGATGGTGATTCTAGGTTTGGTGGTCTCCACCTACATGAACATACCTCCACATCCTCTTGTAATTCTCTTGACATAGACATTAAAATTATCTCCATCAAATCCCTTCAAGCTATGAGAAAATAAGAGCTAAAGTGAATAGCTACATGGGGAAAATACAATTTTTGAGGAAGAAGGTAGTCAATAATGAAGTGATGTGTATTATCTAATGTTGTGTGTTGTAGCATTGAAAATAAAATGTCTTTATAGTTGCATGTCATTCCATAAATGGATGCATAGAAGCACAATTATTAAATGTGGAGGGATGAGAGTTAAGTGTGGAGTGGCACTAGATAAACTTGTTGGTGTTTGATTGAAACATCTAATTTTGCATGGTGTGAACACACAAGTGGGTAAACATCATCGGTTGATGATGATCTACCATCATGGGTCCATGTGCACCAGTCAACAATATTTTTGAGAAGAAAATAGGCGTGTCTACTTATCAGTCTCCTCCATGTGTATGATGAGTCATACACCCTTAAAAAAAAAACTATCAATTTCACTACAGGGTAAACTCACAAAATTGGTTTACAATTCCAGTGAGGAAGGAAAAGTTGCAAAAAATGCCCCCATGCAAAAAAATTGGTTTTTTGGGTTTGAACGAACATCTAGTTTGAGCGAACCCAAAGGGTGTTCACTAGAACCCCCCTTCAAGCGAACCCATTAAATGTTGGGTCCCACATTTCCTAAAAAAAAATAAAGGGTTGTGGAAAGGGGGTTCGCTCGAACCCCCCTTTTCACCCCTTCTCCCCTTCTGGCACCAAAAAACTCCAGAATTTTTCCCTTTGAAGCTCAAGTTGAGGATGAAAATGGAGGAGACTTCATAGACCCAACTAGATGATTGTAGTCCTCGAAACGAGCTATCCAACAAATATAATTTTAATATGTTTTGGTTTTATTATGTATTTGTTTTTTTAGTTTGATTAAACATAGGTTTTTCACCGAAAATAAAACTCTCTGTTCTACACATGTAAAAAATAGCAGATTATAAAAAAAATAAAAAAAAATCAATGTACTAGATATTGAAGTCCTTGATCCAACAAAAAAAAAAGAAAGAATTTTGATACATACAAAAAAAGTTATGTTGTATACGATCCGCCTATGTTTGAATTGTAATTGGTTTGACTTCAAAACTCAATTAAGGAAAAAATATTTAATAAAACACTATGAAACCAATTGGAAGCACTAGATATTGTAGTTACAAATCTAAATTTGAAAAAAATAGATTTTATCCTTCATGGGAAAAAAGTTATATTGTACACGATGAGTGTCACTCCTTAAAAATAGTGTTTACTGGAAAAAAACTAGTTTTCAAAGGAGGTGGAAAAAGAAGTGCAATTTGATTCTAAAAAAATTGAAAAAAAATATATTTAGAATCTATATTAACTTTTATTTATTTCTTATATACAAAATAAAATCTAAAATACTATTAAAAAAATTATTTAAAAAAAAAAACTATTATGAAAAAAATTAAGTATGAAAAACATTACATATATAAACATGTTAAAAATTAATAAATATAAAAAACATTAAAAAAAATTTAAAGAAGTGAAAAAAAAAAACGTAAGGCAGTCCGCACAAAGCATATACAATTTATATTTATATTTAATAATTTTAAATGCATTATATTTACATGGTTGAAATTGTTGAGAGGACGGAGGACAAAGGTTGCAGTAAAATACGGCCGGTGAGAGAATCAATGGAGACAGCATGCATGCCATGCATCCATGCCCTAGTGCATTCTTGGGGCTGGATAGCCACTGCCGTTAAGTTGCACCCCTCCCAAAAGTTCCTCACCCTACGCACCCCTAACTAGGCCGCTTATCTTGAACCCTAACCAGGGTTAAGTTGCTGAATGATCTTAGAAATAGCCAAACTGATGTTAGGGTTCTGCACTTTTTTAGCCCTAAGCTTTCTGCTGGTCTTGATTCTCTTCTCATTCCATTTTACAACATACAATGGCTTTGAAATTTTCTAGTTTCATTGTATCTCCAGGAAGATACCCAACTCCATGCTTCCATTTCCCAAAACTTTCACTAAGAATATCATGTAATGTCAAACCCATTTCCCAGGTGAAAGCAGCAGGAGTGGAGGCTGAAAGAGAGCGCCGCCACAGTGCCATGAAGCTATTCTTACTTGATGAATGTGGGCTTTCTCCCTCGGAGCTGCCAAAAGTAATGAGCAAGAACCGCCAACTCTTCAGATGCAAATCCACGGATAGGGCTCAACAGGCACTTCAACTATTTAGAGACTCTGGATTCACTCCTGACCAGGTTAGGAAAACCATTCTCAGAGATCCATCTGTTCTTTTACGCCCTGTTGATGAGCAGCTGAAGCCTAAGATTGATCTCTTGAAAAAATTAGGCATGGCTGAACAAGATGTGGTTCATGTCATAACCCATGAACCCAGAATTCTGTCTGGAAGTTTAGACAAAAACTTGAGTCCCAAAACCCATTTACTTCTCAAACTGTTTGGGTCTAAGGATCGGCTGTATAAAGGTATCAAGAGGAGACCTGGGATTCTTATGTATAAGTTTCAGACATTGCAAAAGAAAATAAAGATTATGGAAGACATGGGCTTGTTGGACTACCAGATCCATGAACTTCTTGGAAAGGATCCTGTGTTCCTTTGTGTGTCTAGAGGTAAGTTAGAGAAGAACATGGAGTTCTTGATAGGTACCCTGGGGTTACACCCAAGCATTGTGGTTAGGTATCCTCAGTTGCCAGGCTTCAGCTTGCAGAAGAGATTGAAACCACGCTATAAGGTGATAAATATCTAGATGCATTGGCATCTCCCAAGTACCAGAATGCCAGTCTTATTTCCTTATTTTATTGGACCGAGCGGGATTTCACCTTGAATTTTCTGAAAGGCAATAATGAGCTCATAAGTTTATATGAAGGTTACAAGAACTATTTGGATGTTGAAATCACTTGAAGGAAGTCAACTCTCCAAGGATGATCTTTAGGAATTGTATAGTATATGTAAAACATCTGATGGCTAGAACAATGAAAATAATGAAAATTTCTTCTTTCTACCAGAGAATGTGTTCTTATCCACTAAATTTACAACTAAAAAAATTTATCTTAATTTGCAAGAATTTTGGCATTTTCTTTCATCTTCTCCTGTATTTAAAGAAGACAAAATGTAATAAATATATAAAATCTGAAAATTTATATTATTAATTTTTATTTTTATGAATTTGAGAGGTTACAAATGGTTAATCTTATATCAAATATAAACATTCAACAACACTTAATGGGGTTTGGATTTGATGGTAAGAACAACATCACAACAACTTAACCATCAAATGATTGACTAATAAATTATTTTTTAAGGGTTTCTTTTAGATTTTATTAAAAATATGTATATAATTGAAAATAAATATACTAGAATATTGACTTAAAAGAGTCTTTTGAAGAGCCTTTGAACCAAGAAAATATTTTGTCTATCTAATCTTAATGCAAATCAAAGTAAGGTATTTTAAAGCATGGGTTTTTCATGTGTAATAAACACAATTTTATTTTACAAGATATAAATAAACTAAGTTGGTTGTATCCACAATTTCATGTTGTTGCTAAATGAATAGTTGTGATCTTAAGGTTGAGTTGTTACCCTAAATCATATAGTTGTGTTGCAACCAATAAATTTGATGAAAATGCTTTAACTTATTGTGTCAAGGAAAGAGAAGGAAACAATTGTCTTAGGACAAATCTAAGAGATGCATGGCTACTATGAGCTCAATTTCCATTTTCAATCTTTCAAAAGTCTTATATTCATTTGGCTTGACAAGTCAAGCTAAATATGATTATGTACAAGTTTAGTTGATAGGAGTTTGTAAGTGCCCAAAAATGGAAAATGATTTATCACAAAATCTAGAGATGATGTAGTGGCTCAACACACAACTTTATGTGGCATGAAATAAAAAATCTCTTTCCTAACCAATCTTGAAGTGTGCAAGTGTTTAGCCAATCCCCAAAACCTCCCCCTTTTTTTCATGTTGTGCTTCTTTGATTACTAGCTAGCATTTGTCTCTTCTCATCTTTTCAATTTTTTTATTATTTTTGGCCTTCAAATGATGCGTTATCCCCTTTTATAGTAATTTTCCCCTTTATTAATCATAGGAATGCCTTGGCAAATACATTTTTTCTAAAACGAATTGATTGCTAGGAAAAGGGAAAACACATTAGTTTTGTTTTTTTACATCTCTTCTTTATGTGTTTTACTTGTTTGGTTGGAGGCAACCAACATAGCTAAAAAGTGTTTTTTCTATCTTTAGTTATTTGGTGGATTGTATATAGGTTGATAAGAGCTTATTGTAGGGATTCCATTCTTTTTAGTTTTGACCTCTTTTTCATCCTACAACCATCTTCTTGGAATTTTTTTTATTATCAATTTTTAGCATACAAATAGGTCTTAAAAGAAGAGGATCACACCAACAAGCTCATTCAAATTCTACTTGTTCAAATAAAGTGGTTGCAACATCTAGAGACTCCCTTTCATACAATTTCCTCCAACTTCTAAGCTTCACTTTCAATAGTTTGGTAACTAACTTTCTACATTTGTTTAGAGTCCATTTTTTTCCTTTTTTAATCCTCGTGAAAGGAGAACCCACAATAGAGAGAGAACGAGGATAGAATAGCTAGGTCTCTAAGGACAACATTATTATAACATCAATCTCACATGTCTTGGATATTCTATGTCCAAGTGTGGGTAGTTTATATTTCATTTACAATTTTCTTAAATTAATTTTTTGATAGACTAGATAGTTAAATTAGATTGCTAGAGTTAGTATTAGATTAGTGGTAGATTAAATTTTTTTCTTTAATCTAAACTTAAAGCACCCTACTTCTAGTTTAGATAGGGGATAGTGTTGGATTTATTTTATTTGTTAAAGTTATTTTATTTCTATTAAAAGCATCATTAGAATAATAGTATTAGTCTTTCAACAACTTGCACAACATCAAAGATAAATCTAATTCTCAATTTGCATAATTAATCAAACAACTTCCCAATGAAAACAACTATTTCACTCAAGCAACAATATTGGAATCAACAAATAATATTTTACATTTTGAACAAACAACAATGTTTTAATTTGGAAGCAAAAAGGGAAAGTAAGTTTATTCACATATTGCTTGCATGCATGTTATTTTCCCTTTGGATTTTTACATTATTATACTTAAATTGTTTACACGTGTAAACACAAAATGCACAAAAATAGTAGTTTCTTAGTTTTTTTCCATGCATGAACATTAATTTAAATAGAACTTTATTTCAGCATCATATATCCAAAAAGCATAAAACTTTCAAAAGCACCAAAAAAAACTAAAAAAAGATTAAAAATAAATAAATAGGACTTTTGCTTTTTTAGTTGAGAGATCCAAACTTAGTTCCAAATTAACAAGTACTCAAACTAGCAAATCCAAACGCAATGTCCCAAAATAAATAATTAAAACATTTAAACAAACTTGAAAATCACATAAGAATTAAGAACAACACAAGAAATCCATTTATGATAACGACACACATATACCAAGGCATTGGAGAAACTATTGCTTACATTTTCCCACATAATCACATTTTTACATTTCACACCTATATGTATCCAAGGGTAAGGATAGATTGGGTAGAAGTTATTTTAGTGAGCTATGGGAGTTGTTACCACCTCCAATAGTTGTTGAGGTTACTAAATAAGAAGAAGCATTTAAATAATCTAACAAGAGAATAATTGCTTGTTAGCCATTGAACTAGAGTATCTAGAAACCCTCTTTGAGCTAGAAACCATTTGTACAAACAACACCCTTGAGAATGTTTTGTGAGAACTCCACACTTTATGAGAAAAAAATTACTACACACAACACTACCACTACATTTTAACTTAAAAACACTCCCACTCATTAAGAACTATTTCCTCACAAAGAGAGTAATACCAGGTGGAATGCTTTGTGAATTTTATAATAAGTAGATGGAGAAAGAATTGGCCCTTCCTTATGAAGATAAATACTTAATCCAAAAAATAAGAACCCATGGAGGCATTGACCAATGGAGGGGATGTAAATAGAGGATAACACTAGTAACCTAAACCTACAATAGAAAGTTACAACGTAGGCTCGATGGGGACATCAACTCCTTGTCCCATGTGCTCAAGACCATTTCTATTATATTCATGTTTATAAAAAAGTTTAATCTAAGCCTATAACATGTTCCCATTTTAAAAAGAGGAGGATCTACATCACTATCTTTTTCAAAATGTGATGTGTAACTACATGTTGGAGTAGTATTAGTGTAAATGACATAACATGAAGTAAGATTTCCACCATAAGAATGTAGATGTAGGTTCCATAGAGGAATTCCAAAGTGAGTAAGGTCAATCTTATATTCAACAATATAATAAAAGGTGAAATCTAAGGAGTCCCAATCATCACGAAGACATGTAGAAAGAGATGAATCATGAAGAGGCACAAAATCATCAATAGAGGGTGACAATGGTGTGTGCATTTTAGGTGAAGAATAAGGTATGATATTATGACAAGTATAAGATGTTAAAACAATCTTTTCATGACCCAATTCAACTTGTTGATAGTATTGTAAGGGAGTAGGATCATCTTTTATTATCAAATTTTTACCATTATGTACAAATTTGATAGACCATGTAGGGTAGATGGAACTACACTCACGACATGTATCCATGGCCTGCCCAAAAGAAGTTTATAAGAAAGACTCCCCAACATGACATGAACCATGGTAGGTAACATAATAGGACCTAACTCAATAGGCATTGTGATACTAGCTAGAGTTTAGTGACTAATATTATCAAAAAATGTAATAGAAATATTTAATAAAGAAATAACAGAGCTAACAACATTGATAATATTAAGGAGATCTAAACTATAGATATTTAGATCATAACCATTATCAACAAAGGTTTTCTTAATTCCAATAAATTTAACACAAATAATGGTCATAAGAGGGTCATTTTATCTTTGAAATTCAAGAGAAAGAAGTTCATATTGAAGAAAAGTAATATATGTATTAGTATAAATGCACTAAAGAAAGTTAGTCAAATGAGTAGATGAGAAATTTTATTTCAAATGTTCCATAAGATAAAAGCAGTACTATTTCATAGTAAGGAATCTACTTAGATTCACATACATGTGTGCAAGAAAGATAACAAACTTATATGATCCCCAAAGTATTTACTAGTTTTATCACATGATGCAAATAAGAACCAATGCTCACAAAATCACAATGCAACATAATCTCTATTGCAAACAAGAAAAACTCATAAAACCCAAAGAAATGCAAACACATTCAAAATTTTATTGCATTCAATCAAATTGAGAAAATTACATAATTTTCTCAAAAGAAAATGCTTCAAATCTGCTCCACATGCTCTTCTTGTAGCTTCCTTTCACTGCCCCAAAACTTCTCATTTCATTTCTCTAAAATTTATGTACCTTTTCTCTTCAACTCCACATTGTCATCTTTTTTTTGTCTCAACTTCTAAAACCCATCACATTCTATCTACCCATACTCCATCACTTTTATGGGTCTCCTCAAATAGTTTTTGTGTTTGATGTGCCTCATTTCCAGCTTTCCAGATCATTTTGAAATTCTTGATTTCAATATGGTATGAGAAAGTTATGCCATTTTTATTAAAACTGGGTCTCACAGTCAAGACACAAACAAACTTCTCTCCCCAAAAATATCAGTCAAACCTCTGCCTCCTCCATTCTGGGCATGGTAATTCATGCCATTATCCTCTTCAATTTTTTTGCCAAAAAATTTCTATAAATTTACCCAAAATGACCTCCATTATTTTATTCCAACAATTCCACTCCTAGGCGCCATTCACTCCCTGCCATGATTAATTTCTCCACTCTTCTTTATTCTCGGGAGTTACAAATAAAAAAATAAATAATCAATTTACATTCAACATGGGACTTTGGCTCCCAAAAATAATTTTTTAAACATCAAAGCATATTATTGATTTATGAAAAGGGGTCTCATATGGAAGAGCTGGAGATGAGTTGCATGCCTGCAAAACCAACAACATACCAAAAAATCAAGAAAATAAAACAAATTTATTTTCGAGTGTTTAGGATTGGTTGGTACCCCTGGATGCTCCTACATCAGACACTTGAGGTAACTAAAATGTTCCATGAACATTTTAAGACCATATGTTTGCATTGGACCCATCATTCTTCCTTATTCTTCTAAAATTTCCTCTTTCTCTTCTTCCAACATCTATCTGGAACACTATGCATCCTCCTACACTATCTTCTCTTTTCCTTCACCCTTGTGAGACCAAGCCCACCACAAACCAACCACCTCCACCAAGAATAATTTTCATGTTCTTTTGCAATACCTCCATCCAAATTTGCACTAACAAAATCTATTTGCACCTCCTTTGCATTCAACCCTTCAATTGAATACATCTCATTATCTTTGTCATAATAATCAAAATAAAAAAACTTAACCATTACCTCAAGGATTTCTCTCTCTATTGCTGCTACAATATCTTCTTCTCCACTACCATCAACTGTTTCATCTTATCCATCTGCATCTTTTTTTATTATCCTTTCAACCTTCCCTTCCTTCACTTGCATATAGTAAGGTAAATCAGTTGCTACCTCTTTCTCCTCTGTTGCAACTTCTCCTTTTCCTGCAACCAAAACAAAGTCAACATGTTCATGGGACTTATATATTCTCCCACCTGTATCTCTCCCATCCTCTTATCACATTCATTAGTCACTTTCCCTTCAAGGAAGATATCTATCTTCCTTATCACCTCTTTGAGTAAGAGATTTTCTTCATCTTCACCAAATTATTCATCAAATATAGGATCTTTTGCTTTAGAAACTTTTTCCCACTCTTCTTCTTCTTCTTCTTCTTCTTCTCAATGCCACATTCATGACACTCTATTTCATCCTTTTTCCTTCCTACATTCAAAATATTATTAGAATGATAAACAAAGTTACTATTACCTCTTATCCTTGCCCAATCTGCTTTCAAATCTTCCACTGCTTGCTTCAACTCCTCAAATTCTCTCACCCAGTCCATCCTTAGTCATTCCTTGAGTTTATCAATTTTAGGAACTATCAAAATCCATCTAATAACAAAAAAAAATTCCTCTTTCTCCTTTCCATTTTTAATACCTCTCAATTCCTTAACAACACAAATCTTCAAACTCTCTAGTTTTACTTATGTAAACTACCTCCTTCGATGATCTATTTATGCCCCATGGGAATCTCAGTTCCTTAAATCCTCTAAAAATTTCTTCTTACTACTTGCACATTCATTTGCAAGCAAAATCCACACATTCTCCACGCTCAAGTCCTGGTGCAAAGTGTCTCACATTTGGTGCTCTACCTGCACACTCAGAAACTCCTGCTCTAATACCACTAATGCAAATAAGAACTGCTACTCACAAAACTCACAATGCAACATAGCCTCTATTGAAAATAAGAAAAGCTCATAAAACCCAAAGAAATGCAAACACATTCAAATTTTTATTGCATTCAATCAAATTGAGACAATTACATAATTTTCTCAAAATAAAAAGGCTTCAAATTTGCTCCAAATGCTCTTCTTGTAGCTTCCTTTCGCTTCCCCAAAACTTCTCATTTCATTTCTCCAAAAATTTTGCACCTTTTCTCTTCAACTCCACATTGTCTTCTTTTTTTGTCTCAACTTCTAAAACCCATCACATTCTGTCTACCCATACTCCCTCACTTTTCTGAATCTCCTCAAACAATTTATGGGTTTGGTGTGCCTCATTTCCAAATTTCTAGATCATTTTGAAATTCTTGATTTCAATCTTGTATGATAAATTTATGTCATTTTTACTGAAACTGGGTCTCACATTCACGACATAGAAAAACTTCCTCTCCCCAAAAATGTAAATCAAACCTCTGTCTCCTCCATTCTGGGCATGGTAATTCATGCCATTGTCATCTTCAATGTTTTTTCTAGAAAAATTCTAGAAATTTACCCAAAATGACCTCCATTATATTATTCCAACACTTCCACTCCTAGGTGCCAAGCACTACCTGCCATGATTAATTTCTCCACTCTTCTTTATTCTTAGGAGTTACAAATAAACAAATAAATAATCAATTTACATTCAACATGGGACTTTGGCTCCCAAGAATAATTTTTAATTTCCAACATTTGCACTAACGTTACAATTCAGCTTCAAAGTATAATATTAATTTCTGAAAAGGGGTCTCATATGGAAGAGCTGAAGATGAGTCACATGCCTGCAAAACCAACAACATGAACCAAAAAATTAAAAAAAATATTTTTGAGTGTGCAAGATTGCTTGGTATGCCTAGATTCTCCTACATCATCACATAGGATATAATATGAACTACATTACTAGATTATGTAAGCATGGTGGGACAAAAAACTAATCGTAGTCTAATCAAAACCAAAAATAGTAGATGGGAATATGCTTGGTATTTAACATCCTAGACCTGTGCTTTCTCTAGTGAGAAATAAAGTCATAACTTGGAATTAATAAGAGAGCACATCTATAAATCATAAATGGAACCAAAGTTTCATACACACACAAATCATATATAAAATATTTTTACAACTAAACATGCTTAATAATCCATTTCAAAGTTACAATAACCTATATAAAATAAGAGAATACCATTGAAAAAGGTGTATAACAAATTAGAATGATGTCACACATTTATCTAACCTATCTGAAATGTGAGAATACCATTGAAAAAGTTGTATAATACATTAGAATTTTGTCACACATTTATTTAACTCCTATTACAATCATGCAAGAAAATGTGGGAGGAGGGAACCCACATATAGGTTCAAAGATTCCCCTAAGTTTTTACAATCTTCCAAAGGGACATCCAATTATAGACATAGATTTTGAGGACATTTTCTATGATTTATAAAGCATGTTATTTTCCCTTACAAATTTGAATTGCAAAAGTTGATTCCCTAAAATAACCTAACATACAAACAATTATAGATTTCACTTAAAATACCAACCCAAATGCATATTGCATTCTTGTATATAGAGCAATTCATTATAATACATTTACTTCCTTGGACACAATCATGGTGATAATTTCCAATCAATATATTGAATCTAACAATACAATCATCTTCATGACAATAAATCTCTCTTAGATCTATTGATAGGTACCCTAGGGTAGATAAAACATTCTCTACATGCATAGATAGGTCACTAAGTACCAAATTGTAGGCCTAAAAATGTAGGTGTTCATTAGTCATATTGAAATAATCCATGTGCTTATTTCATTAGTAATACATATACTTGTGTCTAAATTCATGCCTATAAGGAGTCCACAAATATTTGGGATTGATTGAGATTTGTCAGTATTTGTTGTATTTATTTTATTTCTATAAGGGTATGCTAGGATATGTAGGGGTTAGATGAGAAACACTATTCAAATAGTAGAATATTGAAGCAAACTTACATTTAGGGTTTATAAATTGCATAAGAGGCTCAAAATCCACAATGCAAAACTAGTAGGGATCAAATCATAGCATGTAATTTACAACTTGCAAGGAAGAATCAAATTCTAATGGGAACATGTATAGGGAAATGGTAGAAAAATGGAGCTGAGAACTTAGAATGCAATTTATAGGAAGAGGTGAAGATTTTGTGAAAAAAAAAACTATCAAAAATAAGAACTTTGGATTTAATTTTTAAGAGATAAAAAGTTGCATAGAGACTCTAAAATTCCACAAGGATCAAAGAAAGCGGGAAGTGAAATGAAAATGGTAAAGTAGGCAAGTGAGGATGTAAGAATTGAAAGAAAGCCTTCATAACCATAAATTCTTCAACTTTGTTTTACTTGACACTAGTCCAAGAGAAGCTTTAACCTAGCAATCATCAAAAGCTCATAGATGACATCTACTAAGCGTAACACTAGAAACATGGTCCACTTGAAGTGGACATGTATACAATTCAATATTATCAACCTACCATGAAATAAAATGCATCAATCTAAACATTGAAAATAAAAAATCAAAAACTAAATAGATAAAAATATTCAATGATGAAAACAATTCTTATAATGCATTGGGAGAGTACTATGATGAAAAACTATTTACAATAATCATGCATAAATTTGACACCCATGTGTACCCTAAACTTGGGAGAAAAATTCTTCCATGCACTATCATATTCATCATTTGTGACTATCTTCTTGCTATCCATATCATTTCATCATATTGTTCCTATCCATTACATCTCCATCATCATACCATCATACCTATCCTCATCCCACTTTTAACCTTGACAATTATGTAGACAAGATCTAATTGTTGAAAACAAGGTGAAGAAAAGATACAATATGAACTTATACAAGTGAATTTAGATTTTAAAATAAAATTACCAAATCATCTTTAAACATGTGATTGCAACATATTTCACAATATAAAAATCATAAAACAAAATGTGGTATCAAATTTACATGGAGAATCCCTTTCGGGAAAATACTCTGCACGTGAAAAGAGGGAAAGCATATTATTAATCTTCAAATGAGAGTACACAATAATACACTTAATACTAGTGATCTCTAATCAACCTAGTAGTACCCTATTACTTGCAAGAACTCAACATAAAACTACCATCTCATGGCTCCATTTCATAGAACTTGTGACAGGTAAAACCACAAATGGTAAACCAAAACAAGAGGTACAAAACCACCTGAAAAAACCACACCCCCTTCTTGGACAACCAAAAGACATAATATTATATTAAATGGAAATTAAAAGGCTCCAACATGGGTGCCTAGCCCATAGTCTATCCAACTCCTAACTTTCTAGATGTTGTGATGAACTTTCTACTCCCCAATGGAACACCAACATACACCTTTTCTTCTCCAATATCAGGTGCCCCATCCAAGAAATTTCAACTCCCAAAATGGATACCTAAGAAATATGTCTTATCCATTCTTGAAGTGTAACCTCCACCAAAATTAAATCCTCTATTTAAAATATAATAGCATGTCAAAATTTAATGAATTACTCTCAGGTCCCCTAGAACACATTCCAAGGAAGGTGGAGACATATGAATAACATAGGATTATAAAGCTAATTTCACCTTATCCTAACATTCTCCCACTTGATATTATACATTTTAATTACATCATAGTGATCAAGACCCATAGCCTTCCTTCACCAAGAGAACTTATTCATGGTCATTGGCTTCATAAGAGAATTTGCAACATTATCTAAAGTTTCAAACTTTCCAATCAAAACCTTACCATTCTCAACCATTTCTCGTAAAAAATGATATTGGATATAAACATGCTTAGTACAAGCATGATACATAATATTTTTTTATCAAACAAATAACACTTTGAGTGTCACATCCAATCCTCTTTGTCTTGCAATCAAAATAAATTTCATTACCAATCCTTTATAACCATATCACCTCCTTAAAGGCATCTGTACCAACTATATACTTGGCTTTAGTGGTGGAAAATACAACTGTAGGTTTTCTTTTACTCATCCAACTCATTTCACCTCCAAACAAAGTAAATACACAACCACTAATTCAACTTCAACTATCCTAACCACTTGCCCAATTTGCATCAACAAACCCTTATATGTACAATGGCTTGACCACATCATTCTAGTACCATGATAAACCAAAAAAAATAAGAAGTACTATGCAAATATCTAAACACCCTCTCAAAAAAATTCTAATGCTCTCTACCAGGGTTAGACATAAACTTGGTTAGATCTCCCACTACCTGGGCTATATTTGGTCTAGTTCAAATCATTACATACATCAAGCTACCAATAAAACCAACACAAGAAAACTTAGACATATCCTCAAGACACATATCTAAGCTCAACTTAGTACTAGTTGGAAGTGGAATACTAATTGGCTTACAATCACTCATATTAAACCTATGAAAATGGTATCAACATACTTACTTTGACTTAACCAAAGCTTTTTGCGACCCTGATCTCTATTGAACTCCATCCCAAAAATATATTTTGAAACTCCCAATTCCTTCATATCAAATGTGCTCGAAATTTGTGTCTTAAGCTTACTAATCATCACCTTGTTACCAATAAACAACATATAATCAACATACAAGCTAATAATTAAAATTTAATCAACAATAACCTTAATATAAACATAATGATCCTCCTCGCTCATAAGAAAACCAAAATTCAATAAAAAAAAGTATCAAACTTTTGGTACCACATTATGGGTGACTGTTTCAAACTATAAAATATCTCTTCAATTTGTAAACCATTTTTTTCTTTCACAACAAAACCATTAGGTTATCTCATATAATCCTCAAGATCCACATGCAAGAAATTAATTGTAACATATATTTTCTCTATCGCAAAATTACGAGCAACAACAATAGATAATAGGAATCTAACATAAGTTAATTTAGTAACAGGAGAAATTTTTTTAGCAAAATCAACTCCCTCTCTCTAAGAGTAGCCCTTAGCCACCAATCTAGCCTTGTACCATTCTAAAAAACCATTTTCTCCATTTTTTCAAAATTCCCACTTGCAACCAAATGGTTTCCTTCCTTTAGGATAAATAACAAGATCTTAGGTGTCACAACTATCTAAAGCCATCATCTCCTCTTGCATGGCCTGCAACCAAGACTCACTTTCCTCCAAAGAGAGAGCCTACATAAAAGATCTAGGTTCATTGTTAGTACTCAAAAAAATAAATACATAATGATAATCTAATGGGTTATACTTGCCAATTGGATTTTGTTGCCTCATGGACCTCCTCAAGGTAGGAGTAATGGGATCTACCTATTCTTATTCTTTTGTGTACTCATCTTGCACATCCTTACAATTTTTGAACCATCTTCTTCTTCTCCATCCTCAAATCCATTTGATTGTTCTTCTACATGTGCATCTTCCTACTTCTCAATATTTGTCTCGAAGTGCACTATCTTTGTCTTATCTTTCTCCTTTGGTTGTTCTTGTCCTAAGTAAGATCTAAAATCCCTAAAAATCATATCTTTGAAATGTATTATTTTATGGGCTAGAGGATTCCAAATCTCATAACCTTGTACATTCTCATTGCAACTAATGAAGATCCATTTTTGAGCTTTTGAATCCAACTTAGATAGCTTCTCTTGAGACACATTACAAAAACCCTCACAACCAAAGACCCTTAAGTGTGAAATAAAAATATTTCTACCTATTCACACTTCATAAGGAGTTTTATCAACAAGAGCTAAACACAAAGATATATTAATCAAATAACAAGAAGTGCCAACTATCTTTTCCCAAAATCATCTATCAAGCTTAACACCACTAAACATACTCCTGCCTCTTTCAATCAAGGTTTAGTTCATTATTTCTACTACCCCATTTTGTTGGGGAGTATAAGGAGTAGTATTCTATTGAACAATACGTGTATGCTTATTGAACTCATCAAATTCCTTGGAACAATATTCACCCTCAATTTCAGATCTCAACACTTTTATCTTATAATCCATTTACTTCTCAACTAAGGCCTTAAATTCCTTAAACTTAATGAAAAATTCATATTTATAATGCATAAAATAAATCCATGTGTATCTTTGCCTTACTAGTTTCATTAATAAATGAAGATCTATTTTGTTTACCAAACACATAATGCTCACAAAAAATATTTTTTCCAATTAGAATAATAAAAAATAATATGAACGAATTTTTTATTAAGAATGGTCTTAAGACATTTCTCACCAATGTGACCCTATCTATGGTGCCAAAACATGCATGCATTTTTAGTGCTAGTTACATTAGAAGAGTTACATAAAGTAGATAAATTTAGCCTAAACAAAGTCTATATATGAGATCCTTTATCTATCACCAAACTCCCTCTTAACAACCTACAACTAGACTTGTCAAATGTCACATGTCACATGCATCCAAAAATTATTTAACTTGGATAATAAAAGTAAATTTCTCACAAGTTCTGGAATATGCAAAACATCATCAAGAGATTTAATCCTCTCATCACTAAAACACAACTTTACCTTTCCCTTACCAACAATATTCTTAGTGTTATTATCACCAAGGAAAAAATCACCCCATGATATATTTTTAAAGAAGTAAACCACTCCCTATGAGGAGTCATGTGGTAGGAGAAACCCGAATCAATAATAGAAGCATCATTACTAATAGAGTTAGCTGAAATAAAAAAAGTATTGAAATCATCTTCGAAGGAATTTTTTTGGAGGAATCAACATTATTTTTCTTTTTCTTACACTCCTTCACATGCCATATTTTTCCAAAATTCCAACACTTTACTTTTCTCTTTTTGGGGGTCTTAGAATTTCCTTTAGACTTATCCCTGATTTTATCCCCTTAGGCCCTTTCTCTTTGGACCTTCCTTGCACATGCAAGACATCTTGGGAGCCAACATTCATATTTTTTCTCCTCATCTCCACTAAAAGAAGTATGGGAACAATGTTGTCCATCTTTGGCTCTTCATTACCACTACTTGTGCCAAAAATTATATTTTCCCAAAATTCAAGTTAAGAACAAAGAAACAAGATACATTTTTCTTCATTTTCTAATTTAATATCTACTCATACAAGTTAACTTATAATCGGATTAAAATAATTTAAATAGTTTGCAATGGAATAACCATCTTGCATTTTTAATGAATATAACTATCTTTTGAGATACAACTTGTTAGAAAAATTGTTAGTTTGATAAATATCACCTATCCTCTTCCATAAATTGTATGTGGTTTCTTTTGTGGAGACATTCAAAAGGAAAAAAATCCATGAAACATAACTTTATGGTTCCTCATACCTTCTTGTCTAAATTTTTCCAATCTTCACCAAACATCATAGCTAGTTTACTTTCTTGTGAATCTGAAAACTAGTAATCTCTCTCTTAAAGGAGATCCTTCATCTTCAATTTCTACATCTCATATCTCATGTTATTAAATTTCTCAATATCCTGGAAAGAGTTAGAAGCCATGGTAAACAATCCTATTCACAAATGTTCAATATACCATAAGAAAAAATCTCCCACTATAACCAAAAAGCCTTCAATTCTTAAGAGAAAGGTGTCCCCTTCTCAATAGAACCATTAGCTCTGATACCAAATGTTAAAAATAAGGTGAAGAAAAGCTATAACATGAAATTATGCAAGTGAATTCAAATATGAAAATTAGATTACCAAATCAGATTTAAACATATGATTACAACATACATCACAATATAAAAATTAAAAACAAAATGTGACATTAGATTTATGTGGAGAAACCTTTTCAAGAAAAAATCCACTTATATTATTAATCTTTGAATGATAGTACACAATAATACACTCCACTACTAATCTTTGATCAACCTGAAAACACCCTATTACCTACAAGAACTCAACATAAAACTACTACCTCATGGCTCTGATTTATAGAACTTGTGGGAGGTAAAACCACAAATGGTAAACCAAAAAAAGAGGTACAAAACCACCTACGAAAACCCAAAATTCATTAGAAAACCAAAAGATATAAAAAAAATATTAAGTGGAAATTACAAGGCTCCAATATGAGAACCTAGCCCATAGCCTATCCAAATCCTGACTTTATGGATGCTTCGATGACCTTTCTATTCCCTGATAGAATTCCAATATACACCTTTTCTTCTCCAATATTGGGAACCCCATCTAAGACCTTTGAACTCCAAAAATGGATGCCTAGGAAAGATGAATTATCCATTTTTGAAGTGTAACCTCCACCAAAATTGAATCCTCTCTTTAAAATATAATTACAACATGCCAAAATTTAATGAATTCATCTCATGTCCCCTGGAACACATTCTAAGGAATGTGGAGACATATCAATTATTGAAGAATTCGAAGATAAAAGATATTGAATTGATAACCTTCAACAAGTGAAAATATGAGCACAATAATATGTCTATCAATATAAAATGAAGAGTGTAAAATGCAATGAGAAACCTTGCATATATAGGCAAGGTAGATAAGGTAGGAAGGTAGGATTGAACAACTGACTAACCCTCCAAATGTGAAACATTTTTTAGCTCACTTGACAAGTGTATGAGAAAGTGGAAAGTATGCATGTAATAAGTGTCTCAAGTAATGAGGACACATGTCTCAATGCTATGAAGTGAGACAAAAGGCTAAAATTCCCTAAATGGAGACTTAATCAATGTGAATAGGACTCTTGTAGGTAGGATAAAAGCTAACTAGTTTGATAAATTCACCATTTACACTAACATGAATAAAATAGGATTACAAGGTTAATTCCACCTTATCCTAACATTAATCCATTACTAATTTTAAGTATGAGCATCATAAGTGACACACAACTAAATGTGGCATATCATTCCTATGTGATGTAGTCCTTGGAAGTTGCATCCTATATCCCTTTCCCATTTCCATATCACATCCAATCCATCATAGATATCCATAATTAAATCCATTCATCTCTTCTAAAATCCTCACCCTTGGTGTCATAATAGGTTCTATCCTTCAACAATTCAAGCATCGAGCAATCGCAAATTATAAATCCAAAATTTGACACAAGATCCCCAATCCTACATTTCAAATCAAACCTTAAATATTAGGATCCTCAACATGTTATCCAATCCATATGGCTAATTCCTCCAAATTTCATCCACACATCCAATCCATCAATCCAAAGCTCCTAATTTTCCACACACTAGATCAACAACATCGTAAAACAATCTTGCTAAATCTAGCCAGGTATCCCAATGCATATCTAAAAAGTATCTATAAGCTTCATCCTTTGTCCTTTTGAAATCCAATTTTTTTTAAAATGATCAAACACCTTCATCAAAATTCCCAATCCTCATGTTGTTATTGGGATATAACATTACCACATCAACTTGATATTAGATCATAATTGTCAAACTAATCAATTGTTGGATTTTAACTTGATTAGGGGAAAAGTATTGTGTCTTATATTTTTATCTTTTATGCATGATTTCTTGTGTGTGTTCTATTGGTTTATTGAATTTTTGAGTTGATATTGGGGGCACATCATGAGAAATTTCATCATGGTCCTCCATATCATAGTGTGTTTCATTACTTTCCTACTTAAATATTTATTTTTTACAACACAAATTTTTTTTCACAACGATCTTCCATATCATGTTGTATATTGTTATGTGCTATAATAAATCATATTACTCAAACATTTAAAATTTAGTTGAAGCTTCACAAATTTCATCATTACATAATCCACACTCATCTTCATTTCCTCTTAACTAACCATTCATAAATAACATCCATCCTTTGATTTTAACCTATCTATTTTTCCCAAAGTATTTTAATTTATTTCAAGAGTTCATCCATCTCTCTCATCATCATATGCCTTCTTGAGGGGTATCTATCTAATCACCATGCCATTTGGTGTATTGTATGACATCCATTCTTTAATTTCTTCTATTGTCTTTGAAAAACCACTACTTCTTTTAGATGCAACACTATTTCAAAGAAGGGAAGATATAGGCACCTAGATTCTACCACCTTAAATTTATGGTAAAATCATGTTGTTTACTAATTCAATCATTTCAACTAATTAATTCTATCATTATTCTTTTTTCAATTGACTAACTCTATTATCTCCATTATCTAATCATGTCATTGATTAATTAACTTCACCATGTTAATTGACTTGTCAATTAAATTTAATTAATCTCATTTAGCCTTATATCACCCTATAAATAGTTAGTTGATCAATCATTCTTAATTAATTAATTATCTCCTAATTAATTATCCATACACATATGTTTGGATGGACCTAAAATATATTGCACATAAAAGTGCAACACATATCAACATAAAAGTGCAACTCCTTAAGATAGGTTGGGATGGACCTAAAATAGATGCCATATAAAAGTTCAACACATATCAACCTTTCACATACTCATCAAACATGTTAGGTTGGCACACCATAGGACCCAAACCAAAACCCTTCAACTATTCATCCAATTATCAACACATGAACCTCAAAACATGATACCATCTAGAATTCATGCTCAACTAACATTTGGAAACTTATCTTCAACACTACAACATCAAAGACTCATCTGTGAAGAAGTGTGGAATCTCCCACATTGACACACTATACATAGGAAATGACTGTGAAATGCCATATTGGACTTTGTCATTCATATCTCCCAAAATTATTCTCCAAACAAGATAATATCTCTGATTTAGATTCTTCTAACAACCAAAAAATTAGGTTAGAAGTACATATCAAAATATTCCTGTGTAGAGTGGTGCGAACCTAAAAACTGATACACTGTTACACTGAACTGGCAACTCTTACACTTAGTCAAATTTCCAAACAATTGGTCTTTCCTAACCAAATTAACTTGCAAAAATATCTTCCACAACACCTCAAAACATGTGAGGATTAATCAAAATGATCCACAACAATTTTGACATCAATAACAACACTATAATACATGGTTATGTACAATCCATGCTCATGTTGCCAAAATAACATCATCAATGACAATCTTCTCAAAATTTCAACACATACATGTGGAGAAACTCTACTAAGGTTAATTTCCTATAATCATTCACTCTTCAAGTTTACAAATGTTATTACAAGTTTGGGATCAAACCTAAATCATTACAATACAAAAATGCCTATACCCAGAACTGGATATTCAAACCTAAGGTTTCTTATGAATACTTTCTTTTGTTGGCTTTGTAAATACTTCTCTTAAGAACGAGGTTTGAACAAAAAACTCCAACCCTTAGAATGAGCACAAAATTGTATTTATACCTCTACAAGTTGTGAAGGAATAAAATCCAAAGAAAAGGCTTGAAAATCTAGCAAATCATATGCAGACATGTGGATGTACGAATCTAAGAAGAAATCATGCCACATAAGTCCCAAAACATGTATTCCATGCCCCCACATTTATGAATCTATAGAACAAAGGAAAAAAATTCCACAAAATCCACCATGAAATTTGGTCATAAATGACCTATAGGTAGAAGGAAAATCTTTGCAACATGTCAATTAGTATGGGTGTCGCTTCTACATTGAAGGTGGCATGGGAATCCATGTAGAAGATAGCCTAACTTAGCAAATAAATCCAATCCTATCAGCTAAGAAATGTACTTAAGATCATCCTTGTAGCCCCAAGAATCAAATTTGGTATTTGAGAATGAAACATTGAAAAAGGTAACCCTAAGATTCAACCCTAGGGTTTTACTTCTAGGGTTTAAGAACTTTTTCAAATGGTTTCATTAAATATATTTTAGTGGTTGTGGGTGTTTGATGGATTTGAATAAGGTATGTGATTGACTTACAACTTGGTAGGTGAGTCAACCAAACCTAGAAATGTGCTAATGATAATATGAAATGATCTAATTTTCCTAAAGATGCAAATTAGTGTTATGATGAAAATACATAAAATATGAGAAGCCATAGAGGAAACTAGAAACTAGAAACAAAAAGGGGAGGACACTATGCACTTGTACAAATTTGAGCCTAATTTTTCAAGATATTTCCTTCGGGGGTGCCACTATCCTAGTAAGTTTTTTTATATATTTTTTCACAATCCTTTGATGCCGGATATAAAATTTTATTTTCCATATGTAAAATTATCAGATCACTATCAAATATTTCAATAATTGACTTTTCATGGGTTATCAAGACCTATGGTTTTGATTGCAACAATGAATAATTGAACTTCAATCTTCAAAATACCTGAAACTTGCACATTCAAAGAGAGAAGAAATGTTGTGCCATTTAGGGGCTTTCCTTACTCAAACCCCCTATTAGTGTTCCACTCCCACAATCGATATATCAATAATAAATGAATAGCTGATAAGAAGGAATAATGAAATTATAAAGTGCTACAACTCACCACCCTTCAATGGCTTCCTTGAAGGATTGAAGTCATACATATCACTTCAAGGTCTTGGATCTTTCTTTCTTGATTTGATTTAATTGGTTTGGATACCTATAAAAGGAGTTAGCCTTCAAAAAACAATGATAACATGAAAAAATAAACTCACATACACTTTGACATAATGTTGGATCTTGAATTGCTGCAATAAAAATCTAATGGCTACTCTTGACCTGCTGAATAATGCTCTTGATAATTGCTTGATCATAAATTCTCTAATTTGCTAGATAGATTAGAAATAATACAATAAATAGGTTTTTATCTGTTATTATTCTAAATCGTACTTTTGGCTAATGCTATTTCATGATTCCTACTCCTTGGTGAAAACTTGCAAGGAATGTCAGTTCTTCACAGGAAGAAGAAAGAATTCTGCAATGCCTCTCAATCCAATAGTGGTTGATGAGCCATTTGTTCAATGGGGTTTAGACGTCATCAGAATGAGCAATCCAGCCTCTAGTGTAAGACATAAATGGATCTTAACTACCACAGAATACTTCATGAGGTGGATCAAAGCCATGCCACTAAAAAATGTGACAAAGACAAAGATAGTGGATTTCCTAGAAGAACTAGTGACGAGATTTAGCCTTCCCAAAACTATCATCTCCAATAATGCTGAAGCTTTTCTAGGCTCCAAGGTATGTCAATTCGCACTTACACATGACATATTCCTTAAAACATCATCAAATTACTACACGCAGGGGAACAACTTAGTTGAGTCTACAAACAAGAATTTGGTCTGACTCCTCAAAAGAATTAGGTCAGAATATCAAAGGGAGTGGCACAAAAACATCCAAGCAACACTATGGGTGGACCATATAACTCCAAAGAAAGTCCTCAAAACTTCACCATATGAGCTAGTTTATGGAAAAGAGGCATTATTGCCTATCTCTATGGAGATTCTACCATTGCAATTGCTAAAATCCCTCGAAGTAGAGCAAAATAGTGCAATGGAGGTGCAGTTTGCTGAGTTGCTAGAAGTACAAGAAAAAAGGGAAAATTCCCTAACAACCATGACTAACCACCAACAAGTGGTTAAAAGGTGGTTTGACAAGAAAGCGTTTGACCAGGGTTTAAAGTGCAGAAACTTAATGCTAAAATATAATGAAAGGGCTGTGAAGCCGTGTCAACATGGAAAGTTTGACAACTTTTGGGAAGGCCCATTCAAAATAATTCAATGCAAAGAGCACAATGCATATGAGTTAGAAACTATGGAAAAAGAAGCGTGGGGAATTCTGGTTAGTAGAATTCGCTAGAAATTATTTAATTAAGCTTGCTTACCATACCCATGTAAATATGTTTATATGTTTTTCCCTTCTTTCCCTTTTGTTTTGTTGGCCAGTATTTTTATTTTATCTTGTGGTTCAAGGTGGAAAGGGACAAGTGACCCATTATTGCAAAGAGTAAGGGAAATAAACTCATAGCTGAACAAAGGAAAAAGATTAAAACACCCACATGCAAAATTGAATTCAAACATACATGCTAAAATAAAAAGATGACCCAGTTGCAGAATCCAAAAGAAGACAACAAGATGATTATATAAAGATATATTTTCATTATATATGCTTTGATATTTACATTTTCAAAATGGCTCATAGGCCACACTTCCAAAAGTATATAGTCTATTATGCTTCTTTTATGTATTTTATGAAAAGCCTTTTTTAGGCATGTATACAATAAACAGGCTAATCACTATGAGAATTTCAGAAAGAAAAGAGAAAAAACATAGGTCTTCAGTTCACAACATGAGTAGTAGTAACAAATGCATCAATGGTAGTGTCCACAATATCCTCATCAATAGGGGCATTATCAACAACAATGACATCATCTAATGGAGCAACGACGAGAAGAGGGAACACCAGGTTCCTAAAGTCCATGTACCAGTCGATGTCGTAGAATGACACCATGTTGTAGATATAGAACAAGAAGTGGCAAGCTCAAGTTACCCTCTAGTAGTGCTCATATTACATCTAGAGGTGAAAGCCACTCAGGAATGGCAACCACGACACAATCATGTCCTCTTCTATAAACCTCTGAATGTTGCTCACAGTTGGAATTCCCCCACCATGTGCAATGTTTGCAATGACCTCCCCGAGGCCATTCAGGTATTTCTTGGGGAAAATCTCCTTCACCAGATAAAGAATCAAAGGCTTGGGAATTCCTATATCTAGCATGGAGGCAACAAAGTGTGAGCACATGTTAGTGTTAACTCTATATCTATCCTCATACTCAAGGCAGACCTATTCCAAGACCCATTTTATTGCTATGATGGACAGTGAGTGCTTGTTCTTCATCATCCTTTTTAAGCACCTGGCAGAAATCTCACTGAAGAAGGCAGTCTGAGACTTATGTGAAAATAACCTAATTAGGGTGTTCATCTTGTTAGACTCTCTACAAATGCTTTAAAACTATCCTTGCAAAACACCTAAGTCTAGCCTATGAGAACGCTATGCAACTGCAAATGCTAAACTACTAAACCAATTGCCTAATACCAATTCTACTCAAATCAATAAGTGTGATTTCACTACTACTTAGATGCCTATTTATAGAAAAAGTGAGGAAAGACATGGTAATCTGCTTGTCATAAACGTGATGTTAATTGAGTACCAACTTGAAAGCTGTGCCCAGGCTTGCTCAAATTTCCCACCTAGTTGCCTCTGTTGAGTATGATTTGCTATGTGCAAAACTAATAAGGGCTAATTAATTTTCCTAAGATGGTGGAAATAATCTACACTTTTATGCATGGCCAAGGATTGAGGTTTCATCCTCTAGGTACATTTTGCTTTTCCCAAGGCTAAACTCATATCTTTTCAAATATTGATCACATCTTTGGCTTAATCATTCCTTTTGGGATATTAATTGCCAACGCATACGAACACTTAAGCCGCTGGCAAAGCATCGGCTCAAGTTCCAAGAAAATCACACTGTACATACGGTTGCTAATTATATTTACGAATTCTTGTCAAATCAAAATAGAAAGTAATTCATCTTGCACAAGCCAAGGGTTGGTGGTACATGATGCATTAAATGCAAAAAAGGTGACTCTCATCTACCACCTTGCAAAAAGATTGCAAAATATTGCATGTAAAAGTTTTAAAGCACTTAAAAGTTTTCTTTTAAGAATTCTACTCAAAGCAGAAAACAAAAAGTTCTAGAGCATAGTTAGAGCCAATGTAAAGTAGAAAAATTCAAGCTAAAGCAAAAAGCTTCCCACAAATTAACAATGGTAGAAATTTTAAGCCAAGAAGTTAGAAAAGAGGTGATGCAAAGCTCAGCTAAAGCTCTACAGGGAGCACTAGCCATTAATGTCATTGAGAATATTTCTTATGCTATGCCAAGTATTCCTAACAAGCCAAAATGGGCAAACACAACTCAGTTGGACAAGCCCAAAAACTACATAGACCATAACTTAGTTCATGAAGATTGGGATAATGTTCATGATCCCTTTCTCACAAAGAACCCTAAAGGATTGAAGGAAGTGGCCTACGAAAGAATGAAGGTGTCCAGAAGGGTGCTATCGACTGCAAAAAAAAGTATGGTTTAGTGGCTTTCCTCAATATATGGTCTCATCTATGCACTACTGCCCAAAATTGGTCAATGTGGCCATTAATCATTTCAATCCAAGTACCAACACTATTGAGGGTCGAACTCTGTCAGTTAACATCAGCCTAGCTGCCATTTGGAATATGCTGTGCATTCCAGACCCTATGCAAAGAGGAATGGAAGTGAAGACATTTACTCCTAAATAGGGAGATCATATATGGAGCACCAGGGATAAGGCTCTAGAATTTTATAATGAAGAAACCCAAAGGATTGAAGTAGAAAGAGAAGCTACCAAGAATTCCTACTTCACATGATGCTTTCAAGGAAGACATGTGAGATTCCTTTTCAATGATGGCATTTGTTTTTAGTTTGG
>VDFB02317001.1:0-22489 GCA_007258455.2 Sequoia sempervirens
GGAATTCCATATCGGTAGATGATGTAATTTAGGATAAATGAAGAGATTTGTTTACCGGTCACGGTCATGAAAGGAACAACTTCGATCCATTTTGTAAAATATTCTGTAGCCGTGATGATGAATTTATGCCCATTTGATGATGAAGGATGAATTTTTTCAACAAGATCTAGTCCCCATTGAGAAAAAGGCCATGTCGAAGTGAAAGGCTACAGTTCCTGTGCAGGTGCATGGAATGGACAGAACTTTGGGGCATCTTGAAAAGTAAAAGATTATACTCTCTCTCCATGGTAGGCCAATAATATCCCATTCTAACAAGTTTCTTGGCTAAGGTTAAATTGCTTGAATGAGTTCCACAAATACCACCATGAACCTCTTGTAAGGCTTGTTTAGATTCATCACATTCAAGACATCGAAGAAGCGTACCATCAAGACCACGTTGATAAAGGATATCGGCGATCAAGGTATAACGGGATGATTGGCATATGAAATTCCTTTTTGGTTTCGGGATAAGTTCGGAGGTAAGATGTTATTTTTCAGATAGGTATAAATATTTCCATATAAAGGTGAATCAGAACCAGTTAAATGGCATATGACTTGGGTCTCTGGATTATCATAGGTGGGAGAAAACAATTATTCCACCAAGAATTCATACCATTTTTTATTTTATGATAATTGTAACAAGGAAGCAATTGAAGCCATTACATCTGCAACTTTATTATCAATACTTGGGATTTGTGAAAACTTGATTGCCACAAAATACTTTTTAAAATCATCCACCATGTTCTTGTAAGGTAGTAGTTTATCATCTTTAGTCTGATAATCATCATTGAATTGATTAATGACAAGTTGTGAATCATCGTAGACTTGCAACTCTATAATTCGCCAGTCCAATGCTATCTTCATTCCTGTGAGCAATGCTTCATATTCAGCTATGTTATTTGTGCATGGAAACATCAACCGATAAGATTTTTAGATGGTATGTCCTTCAGGTGTAACAAAAAGAATCCCTACCCCCAAGCCATGTTGCATGTAAGATCCATCAAAGTACAATGTCCATGATTTCTTAATTGTTGCTGTGAAGACATCTGCATCAGGAAATTCAATGTGCATTATGTTTTCTTCTTGTAGAGGTTCTTTGGCCAACTGATCTGCTATGACCTATCCTTTTATAGCTCTTCAATCTACATAGTGAATGTCAAACTCACTTAAGATCATTACCCATTTTGCAAGTCTTCCTGTTAAGGTAGCTTTTCTTAAGAGGTATTTTAGTGGATCGATTTTGGTTATCAGCTTAACTGTATGAGCCAACATATAGTGGCACAACTTTTGAGAAGAAAACACTACTGCTAGGTAAGCTTTTTCAATGAAAGTGTAGTTTAGTTCATGACTTGTTAAAGTTCTGCTAATATAGTATATGGCTCTTTCTTTGCCTGTAGAATCCTCCTATGCTAGTAACGCTCCCAAAGATACTTTTGTTGCTGAAATATAGAGTATGAGCAGCTTTCCTAGAATTGGTGGAATTAGAACTGGTGTATTCATGAGATATTTTTTGATCTGATTAAATGTTGCTTCACAATTTTCCTCCCATTTGAATGGGACATTTTTATGCAATAGATGTGTAAATGGTAAGTTTTTGTTTGCCAGTTGAGCTATAAATCTCCTAATGGATTGTAGTCATCCTTGTAGTGATTGGATTTGACTGATATTTCATGGTGGCAGCATGTCCATTATAGCTTGTACTTTTCTTGGATCAACCTCTATGCCCTTTTCTGAAACAATGTATCCTAGAAGTTTTCCAGATTTAACACCGAAGACACATTTCTTTGGATTGAGTCGAGCATTGAACTTCTCCATTCTGATAATGATCTTTGACAAAATTTCTAGATGTCCTTCTCTTGTGTTGGATTTGGCTAATAAGTCATCCACATAGTCCTCCATGAAGGTGTGCATCATGTCATGGAAAATGGTGGTCATTGCTCTTTGATAAGTCACTCTTGCATTCTTAAGCCCAAATGGCATGACATTCCAACAATAGGTACCCTAAGGGCATGTGAACGTTGTTTTATCTTGATCCTCTGGTGCAATCTTTATCTGATTGTATCCTAAAAATCCATCAATTAATGAATACATTGCATGGCTAGTAGTTAAATCAACAATCATATCTATGTTTGGAAAAGGGAAGTCATCTTTAGGACATGCTTTGATCAAATCTCTAAAATCTATACAAATTCTAATCCTTCCATCCAACTTTGAAATATGTACGATATTGTAGATCCATTCTGCATAGTCAATAGACCAAATGAATCCAACATCTAAAAGCTTCTTTAACTCTTCTTTAACCAATAATGCAACATGTGGATGCATTTTTTTGAGTTTTTGCTTCACTGGTTTTTCCCCTATGTTTATAGATAAATGATGCATTATCAAATTAGGATCTAACCTTGGCATATCGAAATATGACCAAGCAAAATTGATTTGATTCTCCTTCAAGAACTCTGTGAATTTCAGTACTTCTTCCATTGTTAATGATGCTGCCAGTTGCAAAAATTTTGGCTGCTTTGTTGTATTTATGTTGATTGATTATGTGGGCTAAATCAAAATAGAAGATCTTTCTTGATAATGTTTAGGAAGAGTGTCAAGTTTCTCATCCTTCAGTGCCTCAAAAAGGTTTTCACCATTAGATTCGCTCTTTATTTTTCTCTTGTTGTGCTCTACCACTGCCGTTTTTTGGTTTTCACTGATAGATCCATCTTTTATTTCATTTATTTTGCAACTAAGATACTTGACACCCTCCCTATCAAAATCTTGAGTATGAGATTCTTCGATGGAACACTTTTTTTCTTGATTAGATGAACAAAGGAAATTTATAATATCCTCATCATCATGGAATGTAGTGATATGGATAGGTGCATCATTGTCCCAATCAATAAGTTCTGGATAGACTAAAGGGATGGGATCATTAGGTTGGGTAAGGTCTTGAGTGGTCAAAGTCATGACATAGTTGTCATTTTCATGACAGACAAGGTCTATGATGGTATTCTCCTGTTGATTATCAATCTCATTAAAATTTGGATCGTCCTCACTTGAGTCATGATCTCTTTGTAAAACATAATCAAGTGGAGGCCTTGAGCCCTCCCCTTGTAAGAACATGGGTGCGAATTTGTGTATGACATCCACCCTTTTCTCTGTTAAGAATGTATCATCAAAAACATCATCCCATTTGTATTCATTGGAATCAGTGTCTGAATTGTTCTACAATTGGAAAACTGATCCATAAAATTTTTGTAGAGTGACATTTTCATGGGGTTTATCTAAAATTGATTCTCCTTCATGAGTTTGTTGGGCTTGCTGTGAAGTTGACTCTTCTGTATCCTTACCATATCCAAGTCCTATTTTATCTTTTGGATGTATTGAAATAGGTTGAATTGGCTCAATGATTCCTTCTTTTCTTTTTCCTATAGGACCATTTCCTTCATAGACCATTCTTTGCATGATGGTATACCCTTTACCATATTGTTTAGTAGGTAACTTGATGTGCAAGAGAGATTCATCTTCATCTTTGTATAGCCAGCTTAGGATGTCCCTATCTTTGGCTTCTTCCTTGGTGGTGTTAGCTTTAATTAATTGTCCATCAAACTTTGTGATTGACACAAAAGCTTGGGATATAGCGGTTGTTGTGATCTTTTGATTTGATAGGGTTGGCTGACCATGTGACCTCATAGAAGGAGGTAAGGTAGAAAGGGATAGTGAATATTCATCTACTCCTTTGTCTTTTAAATGTAGCTTGGTGTCAAGATTCTTTTTCAATTCTTGCAATTGGCCTTGTAGATTGGAAGAAGAGGCAGTAAGAGCCTCCCTATTGTGTGGCACAAAAACATCTTGAGTTTCTCGGAGATTTGAACAAGTTTGGGTGCTATTGTAGTGAGCTTGTATAGTTATTTCTTGTCCATCATACAAAAAACTTGAGGCATTGATGGTACGTTGACGATACTTCTTGCATATCATGAATCCATGAGCGACCCAAAAGTATGTTATAGGAAAGATCATGATCTAGAACCTAACAAAAGGTATTTTTCACAACAGGTCCCACTCTGATAGGTAGCATTATTAGTCCTTTAGAAGCTCTTTCTTCATTACCATATGCCTTGATAGTTATTTTCCTTCGTGGATCAATGGAATTTTCTAATATTCCTAAGGAATGTATTAGCTTTAAGGTACAAATGTTTAAACCACCTCCTCCATCTATCAAAACACATCTAATTCAGTGTTTATGGATCATGACTTCAAGATAAAGTGATGAATTATGTGGATGTGTCATGGAGGCATCATCTTTTTTGGAGAATGAAATACAAGTTGGGGAAGACAAATGTCCCACCATGGATTGAAATTTGTCTACATCCAGATCAGTGTCTACGGTTGTGTTTACAAGAGCTTCTTCTAAAATATTCTTGTGTACGGGAGATATTTTGAGAAGTTCAAGGATGGAGATTTGAGCTGATGTTTTTCTCAGTTGATCAACTAGATTATAATGACTTGGAGGAGGAATAGTTTCCTTAGATGAACTTCCTTTTAGGACAACTTTTTCTTGTCCTCTCATAGTCACATTGACCTGTTGATATTCTTGTTTTTCCTTGATTTTGATAACATTAACCCTTTGATCATCTACATAGATGTGGCGGATTATGTTGTCTTCAACATTATTTATTCTTTTCACTTTGGTATTTTAAGTTTCCCCCTTTTGATAGTTTGGTAAAGGATCTTTGAATTCTTGATGATCGTTGTTGGTGTGATGTCCTTCAATTGTGATGGTGCCATTTTCAATTAAATCTTGTACTACATTTTGCAAGGCTTGACAATTATTTGTTCTATGACCTTTACATTGATGATAATTGCAATAATACAAGTCATTCATGATGGTGGTTTGAATCGTGGCTCATAATCTCTTTGTGTTGGTAAGGTGATAACCTTACTATCGAGAAGCTCCTTGAGAGCAGACTCAAGAGATTGACCCAAAGTGCTAAAATTCTATCAATTTTAAAAAGAATGGAGATGTTGGTAAATTTGATGTTTGGGTATTGCCAAGATTGTTATTGAAATTACCACGATTATCCTTGTTGTTTTGATGGTCATGCTTTCTTGATTGGAGTTTTTTCCTTGTTGATTTTTGTTTCCTTGTTGGTTGGTATTTCCTTGTTGGTTGTTTCGTGGAGCACTTGATAGGTTGAAGATAGATGGTCTTGTTCGCAAATTATTTGCATCCACTATACCATCATTGATGACATTTTTATTTCTGTTCCAAAACCTTTTTTTATCATTGTTGTTATGGTTGGATGAACTTGGATTATCAAGTTTTATCACTCCTCTTTTGACTAAGGCCCCTTCGATGGTAATTGTGTTTTCAATCAATTTTTCAAAGTTTTGAGGACAATGAAGATTAAACCTGTAGCTTAATTCTTGATCTAGGCTATTGATGAAGGTATCCATCTTTTCCTTTTCAAGAATAGGACGGGAATATTGTGCAAACAATCTTTTCCATCTTTGCAAAAACATAGTGAAATATTCCTCTACTTTTTGTTTCACTTTACAAAGATCAAGCATGGTTATTTGGTGTTGGATGTTGTAGGCGTATTGTGATATAAACTGATTTATTAACTCCTTAAAGGTTTTGATGGGGGAAGTGATCTTGGAAATCCACTCCATGGATTTTCCACCCAAACTTCGTGGAAACAATCGCATTAAGTAGGTATCTTCATAAGCGAATTCTAGACTCATATTTTGGAAATCCCTCACATGTTCAATGGGATTAGTTTTTCCATTGTACCTATCAAATTTAGGGATTTCACAATGTTTTGGAAAAGGGATCATTTGAAGACTCCTATCAAATGGATAAGGAGATATTTCATCCAAAACATACTTTTTTTGTTTCACCCCCTTGCATTTCTTTTATTTTCCCTTGTAATTCTTTTATCTGTTGAGTAAGGGCACTAAAATCATTAGGAGGAGTTTTGAGATTCTCTTTAATCCCTTCTATATCAAAATCGGAAGGTAACTTAGCTCCTTGATTAGCTAATAAAAGAAAATATCTTTCCTTGTTTTGTTCTAAAATCCTTTCCATAAAAGTATGGAATTGGGGATCTTGCTTTGCTTCTTGAAGTTTTTCTTCCATTATCTCTTCAATATGAAATGGATTATCTTCCTTCTCACTATTATCACCCATTTTTCTTGTGATACTTTCTCTTTCTTCTTTTTCTATGTGCTTTTGAGATCTCGTGACAACAGGCATAAGCTTTGCCCCAAATTCTACTAACTTTTGATCAAAAGAATGAAATAGTGCAATTTTTGATGGTTATGAAAGTTAGGATAGAATGAATATTCTATGACTTAAAAGATTTATAGTCTTTAGCTTGTGTTTTTCCTTGATTGAAAGGATGAAAATCCTGTTGGTGGGAATTTAAGCAAAAGATCAAGAAAAAATGATTTTGCACTTTATGAAGTTTGATCGTAGCTTCGTAAAAAGATGGATTTGTGATAAATGCCTAATGTGATTGAGTTCTCTATTGCAGAAATTGATTCAGATGAGTAGAATATTCAATTGCAGGTTGGGGAATATAAGAAGAATGAATACACTGACTGTGGTTGTGCCTTTGAGAAAGGGCTCTTCTTTGAAAGAAAGCTCATGAGTATAATGGTTCTATAGCATAATCATTAGTGAAACCTCTAACACAATCATGATATTGATGGATAAAGGTTCTATGTTTAAGTAAAACCTTTCGACTTTGGTACAAGAATCGTCTTTTCTTCAATAGTTTCTTGTAGCTAAGTGGTTTCTTTGGCTTTTTGATTCGTTTGAGAATGGATTTCTTAATAAGGTTATGGATTTCCAATCTCTTAACATGAGAGTAATCAATGTAATTGTGATTTTTGGATGATCTTTACTGAATTAATGTTTTGAAAACACATCAAGCAAATTGTAGAATAGTTGTTTTTAAGTCCTATACTAAACATCAAGTGTATGATCAAAATGTTATTCAAAAATTGTTTTCACAAAGTTTTACACATGATAGATAGTTCAAGCGGACTCACTCTTAGTACTCAAGTTGGTCATCATAATAATCAACAACCCACATATTAGAACTGCGTCGACTCACACAGCCGTGTCACCGGTGAAGGGGTGCCCGTGTTTTTGTCTTTTCAAGGCACATACTCAAAGTGATGAAAGTGGATACCCAATCCCCTGAGCAAATGGTCCTTGGTAGTTATATATATAATTGTGGGGTAGATTCTTCCCTCCCACACTATAGTGAGATTATTATGATGTTGTGACTTGGTGGATACTACACTAAGTTTGTAGTAAGGGTTTCCATTTCGGTGGCAAATGATAGAATCCCTTGAGAGACCTCCCAACCTTTAGAACAAAGGCTTTGGGGATGGTTATCTTGCACACTACCATCAAAGGGGTTTCCCCAATTTTCTTTAAATTTTATAGTGGGGTGGAATAGCCTGGCTTTGGCTTGAACCCACTTGAGTCGTTCCTCTTGGGTGAGTACTTTTTCCCACAAAGCAGGCTCTCTAAAGGATGTAATTAAAACAGTAAATTTGCATGAAATTGAAAAGGAAAGTTTGGTATTTTGATCACCCAGTTAAGGGGAGAGCATAGACCTATTGCCACAAACAAAGCAAACAAATTTTCTTTTTAAAACCCAAATCACAATGATCTAATCTAAGTGAAGATATTGCTTCACAAAAAAAATTGTTCAATTTTAATTGCAAGATCATTGTGTGGTGACTATCCTAGATTGATTCATTCTAAAATCCATGTCTATCCTAGGATTGATTCATTTTTGAATTAAGTGACTATCCTAGGATTGGTTCATTTATTTAAAGCTCTTACTGGCCGCGGTCGCATCAGATCCAGTCGAATCCTACTTAAGTTACAGATTACAGTTGCAGACTTAGAAATTCTATGCTAAAATAAAAAAATGCGCTAAAACAGACATCAAGAGTGCTAAAACAGAAATGCTCTATGAAAACAGTAAAGAGCGTTGCAGGATCATTAAATGGCGCTGCAGGATCAGTAAAGAGTGTTGCAGGATCAGTAATGGGCACTGTAGGATCAATAAAGAGCGTTGCAGGATTAGTAATGGGTGCTGCAGGATCAGTAAAGAGCATTGTAGAATCAGTAAAGAGCACTGCAGGATCAGTAATGGGCACTGCAAGATCAGTAAAGAGCATTGTAGGATCAGTAAAGAGCATTGTAGAATCAGTAAAGGGCACTATAACAGAGTTAAAGAGTGCTAAACTGGGTGTGATCTGTGTTGAAGCATGTTTGATGCGCTAATACGCTCTTTTAATTGTAACCATGTTAGAAAAACCTAAAAGATGTTAAAATTGGGGCAAGAGCCCCATGGTGGGCCCAAAAATGTGTGTGGGAAATGTTAGTATCAAAATAAGATAACAAAAACACACCAATGCAACATTAAACTAAAGAAAAGCTAAATAGAATTGAAATCAAAGAAATCAAACAGAGCTTCTTTAGAATCGTTCCATTGTCCTCTATCTCCAGTGATTTGCTTGAAGCTGCTGCTCTCAGATTGTGTAAGCAAAGCTTCTCAGAATGGCAACCTATAGAACGAGTATGCAAAGGGAGAGTACTTCTCTATCCTATATGCTGGTGGAGTGAAATGTTGATGTACGGATATGCACAGGGGTTGTAGATTATGCAGTGGATTATGAATACTTTTGAAGCTATAATATGGATTACTAATATGCTAAGCTATACTATGCTATGATTCTAAAGGCTATGGATGTTGGAAGGCTGATTGACTATAGTTTTCCTATATGCAAGCTTCTCTCTTCTTTCTTTTTTTCAAAGACCCGATAGTCCTTTTTATAGATTTTTACAGGCAAGAGCCTAGTTGGCAAAGATCAATGGCTGTGAGATTGTTTGGTAAATTTGAATGGTGAAAGATGGAGAGGTTGAGAGGAATATGGAAGATGTTGGGAGGTTGGAGAGAAGAATGGAGGTTTGTCTTCAACCCATGGGAACAACTTTGCTAGAAATAGAGAAATTTGTTAATTTTCTGTTTTGAATTTATTTCACAGTTGTTGTAGATAATCCAAATTAAATAAATAAATTTATTTAATTTTATGTGAGTTTGAGGATTTAAAAGATTTTTGAAATATTTGATGTGAATGAACATTAGAAGATTTAATTAAATATTTAGAATATTTAATTGAATGGAATATAGAAGATTTTTAGAAGAGAAGAATATTTAATCTTTATTTGAATAAAATATTCAAGCCAAGATTATATGATAATTAATATAAATAAATCATAATGTTTATTTAATTAATTAAGAAATGGATAAGAAAAGTGATTAAATAATCTTATTTATTTAATCTAAATGAAAGAATGAACAATATAAATAAATTATTTAGATTTATTTATACACAAATTGAATTCAAAGATTTAATTAAATATTAAAAATATTTAATTAATTACCAGACTATTGTGATGTGACCATTTTTAGGTGTATACACTAGTAAGATAGGATGGCCATGATTAAGAGGGTTGCACAAGCCCCCAGGACTAACATCCCATGAAAAACCAACATAGGCACAAAAGAACACACATGAAAATGATATAAAGATTAATAAAAAGGCACAAGCATACACTTCCAAAGACATGGAGAGAAGAAAAATTAAAAGAAGGGGTGGATCAAGCTTCAACCATTTGTCCAACATGATATGGATCATATATAGGTTATTTTTTTGAAAAATACACACTCACTTTAAGGCAACAAAAATCTAGGCTATCCATTGGGTGAGCAATTAAAGAAGGTGAGACACATACACTTATGGCCAGTATGCACTCACACACACACATGAGTGGCTAAGGGAAATTCATGCATCATTTAGGCTTCTTGACAAACCATACCAAATTCATACCTCCTGATAACTTTGATAAGGTGCCACGCAAAAATGATCTTCGAGCTTCATGAGGCAAGCAAAACTTTGTATGCTTAGAACTCATGAACAAAAAAGATGGTTCCACATGCATGCAAAGTGTGTTATGCAAGGTGACCATATAACTGAAAATGTGAATGAAACAATAAGGAACATTCAAATTAGTCTTGCTTAATTCATACACGGTATGAACTTAGGGACCATTGTACCTAATGTCTCCAAGAGAGGAGCAATCCAAGAATAAAAGATTCACAACTTAGGGGATGCAGTGTGTCACATCAAGCCACTAAGAGGAATATAATATGCTAAGAGAGATCACACTCTTGAATTACATCACACCTGATGTCATCCACAAATTGAAAGACACATCACATGAAGTAAGAAGATTGCACCATGAACCATGCAAAATAATAATGCCAATGTATCCCCCCACTTTAAAGAAATTTCTAAACACCATACTATGAGTAATTACTTTAAAGTAGAAAATGATAAATGAAAAAAATAAAGAAGACGTGAGAGCTATCTTGGAAAGCCCTATGCCAAGTCATATGTTTCCAAATGAAGCTATGCCATGCAAAGAAAAGAGAGGGGTTGCCCCAAATATGAAAAAACCAAACACATAATGGATCTATGGATTTGCAGTCAGTATGTTCTTGCTACAATGTTTTTAGAGAGATTGAAACTATCATCATTCCCAAAATACTCATAGAACTAGAAGAATGACACAAAGAGAGAAAAATAAAGAAAAACCTTTTGGTTCAACATGGAAGATACATGAATGTCTCGATGCCTTGTGTCATCCCCAAAAGGAAAACAAAAAACAAATGAAAAAGATAAAGGAAAATATTTTGGGTCAACATGGAAGAGACATGAATGTCTTGGCACCTTGCATCATCCTGAAAAGGAAAACACAAGACAAATGAAAAGATAAAGATATGACATAAAGAATAATGAAGGTACAAATAGAGGAATTTCACAAAAAGAGAGGGAGAACATCAAACAAAACATCACGGGGGATCACATTACACACATGCAATCACTCAAAAGAAAATGAAAAAGAAATAATGTAAAAGACTAGTAAGGCACATGTGAGTCAACCTAAAGTAGGCCATCTACATCCCAATTATATTCATTGTATACTGAAGGAAGACAACTAGCCAAAGGGACAACGAAAAATGCACTACTAGGACAAGGCTATCTAATTCTTGCCCCCCTATTGTAAGACAAGAATGAGCCAAGGTAGGTGATGGGAAAGATCATTTAATGGTGAGAATTGGAGATTCTACAACCACTACATGAAAAGGGATGAAAGTGTCCCACCTTAGGGGACTATTTCTATGTTGTCAAATTGTTGAAGGATCCTTATTAAAGTATGGCATTCATCAGTAAGATGTTTGAGAGTTCGATGGTATGCATGTAATACTTTTTGTTATCTTTAGAAAGTTTTCTTCTAGTAGGGGGGTGGTAATTTAAGCCAACTTGTGTTTATAAGCTGCTCCATTTTTCATTCAGTTTTTGTTTGATTATGTAAGAATGGTAATGGTTTGAGCTTTTAAGGTCTTTTTTTTACTAGATTCACTAACTTCTCGAGTTGATTGTTGAAGAGGAGGACCTAAGATGATCCTATTATCCTTTGCATCGTAATGATTCGTTGGTTGTTCTTTAGGAAGGAGGACATTCATGTTAAGAGGAGGATCTTAATATCCTAACACTTTAGTAATTTCAATTGGTATTTGATCTAAGAGTTGATGAATTTCATGTTCACTTGTTGTATCACATCCTTGTTTACTCAAGATTGTAAATCCTTTTCATATGTCTCTTCTAGGTTGATGGGAGTATATGTCACTTTGTTAACATAAAATGGTTGATTGTTTGCTTGCTTAGAGAAGCTAGGTTCACCTGTTGTAGGGAAGTTAGGTTCAACTTTTGTCTCAACTTTAGGATGTAAGTAACCAAATGTCTCAAGTAGTGGTATTATAGGGGATTTTGGTTGTTCCATTGATGGATAAAAGGATGCATTAGCATCAAGGTTGTTAAGGCAATAGTTTAGGAACTTATTAATGTTTTCATAATCTTCTCCAATGATGTCAACATCACATGGATGACATGCATTAGGATTTGAGTGAGAATTAGTAGGTTCAATTTTATTAGGGTCATTTTGATACATGCACTAAGGACTTCAAGGACATTCATAGTTTTCCAAAGCACATATCCATGATAAAATGTAATGCAAATTTTAGATTCTAACATATGCAACAATGTGAAATGGAATGTTGTAGATGCAATGAATTGAATGAAATAGGAAGTTTGTAAACTAGAACAAAAAATTATTAACAACAAACACGATCACATAATCAAAGCTTTAAATTCTAAAAAATGTAGTGCAAAGTCTACAATAGGACTGATTCACCTATAGGGGCGTATGAGTTCTAGTGAGGTTTTTTTTTCAAAATTTTCATAAATTTTTAATTGATTTTTATGCTTTTTATGTTGTATGATTTGTAACCTAAGTGAAAATTTATATTTTGTATGAATTTCAATTATTTGAGATGCAAAAATTCAAGCTATATGCACTTTCACTTATGCAAAATTTACAAACCCCATAATTCCAATTAACTAATGCAAACCCTAATGTATTGTTAATGCAAGCAAGATATAGGATGATGATGCACTCCAAATCATAATTATGATGTTCTAAATGTAGGTTCCCAAAAATGAAACAATGGAAAATGGGATAAGTGCTTTTGTATGGTTTAGAACATAGAGAAAACTCACTTTCCAATTATTTCATTCAAGGATAACCCTATAGATCTCAATCCAATGAAGAAAGAGGAAAGAGATATGACAATAAGGTTTTCCTAGGGGTTGATTGTAAAATAATGATGGGTTCACCATATTGGAATCAAGGAACACTGAGAGGGGCGGGTGAATTAGTGTTCTACAATTTTTAACTTTATTAATCTAATTCTTAAAGTACTGATAACATTCAACCAAAAAAAATATGCATGAACATAAGAAAAATAAATAAAACACCATAACACAAGGATTTTTACGTGGAAACCCTATTAGGGGAAAAACCATGATGGAGGTCAATCCACAATATTGTCTGAGTATACTCGAAAGGAAAGTTTACAAAATGGGAATACACTTGCATTTAGGCACACTGCCTAGAGCTCACTACTCAAAAACTGAAAGGATCATTGCCTTACAAAAGTTTGGATTACTTCTAAAGGGTTTGAACTAAGAAAGTAGCATCTAAAAATTCTTGATTACAGTTCCGGTTAGGATCATCAATCAAATTCTGGACCTTCTGACTAATTTTTCTCTTCTACTCTGTTCTGCTTCAACTCGCATAAAAAATCCTTAATGCATAAGTGAAACTGTGCATAATCACTCTACTGAGCTTCTGACATTCACAACATACATCAAATCACTTTGAAACATACATAAAAATTATATAATTGATCACTTATATATATATCCACTACTAAGGATTTAATCACTTCATGTTGGCTTCAACAAAATAAGAAATATTTAGAAACTGTCGGCTCAAATAATGCATAATATTCAATGCACATCCACAAAAGTCAGCCACAATATAGTGAGCACCCAAATCAAAATTCTCAAACAAAAAAATACTTTAAACAATAACTCCTCAAACATCCACGACACACTACATTCACCAAGTCAACCTTCATACACTAATGAACATAAAACTAGTCAACTGGATCTTCTAACTTACACTCAAATCGATACGAGGCTCCAAGATTTATAGATAACATAGATCATGCATCAAAAAATCCTCCCTAAGATCCACAACACAAAATAATAATAGGAAATTTTCATATGAATCAAGGAACACAAATCTATTGGATGCTCTGTTCCAACTTAACAGATAATTGTTGATCTTCAATCTGTCTGCCAATATGATCAAATGACAGTGTACAAATTGTTTTACTAACAAGGGTTTCCATTAATGAAAACACCAAAAACATGCACATTGTCTCTTTCCAATAATCTCCCCCTTTGGCATTGATGGAAACACTTAGTGAAAAATGACTAAGTTTCAGATCAGTACCAACATAAATACACTTCCAACCATAACTCCAAAAAGATCTTCATCCATAGCTCAAAAATACAACTCCCCCTTAGATGAAGATACATTTTTCACTATTCTATTCTCCCCCTTTGACATCAATGGAAAATATGGGGAATCTGCATACAAAACTTCTATAAACAAACAAAAACTTCAAATTGCATATGTACAAACTTGTTTCAACAACTTACGTAAACTTGAAAATATCTGCAAAATTGGTCTTCAACAGGTTCAATCTTGTGTCCAAAACCTTCTTGAGACTCTCTAGAATAGTCATGTGACCACAAAATAAATAATATTGCATCTCTACAAATTCAAGGCTCACTAGATCACTGACCACCATAACAACTTGTGCTTCCTTCAATGCATTCAACATAGTTTCCATCTTTGGACCACTTAGCCTCTAAGTTCACAAGCTCTTTCCACAACTCTATCATTATCATGCTTCAAACTCTTCATTTTGTCAAGTAAGGATATAACTTGACCTTCATGCTTTCCAATAGAAATAGTTAAAGGATCAAAGGAATCATAAATACTAGCTAACTATTTTTCATGATCCTTAATCTTCTTCTCATTTTCCTTAGTAAGTTTAGACAAAGACAAACACGACTTATAGATCTTTCCACCTTCAGATAGTGCACTTTGAACATTCTTAACACAAGTAGAAAACATAGATTTATCATAAGCTATCATTCCTTTCAACCTAATGAACCTTTTTTCATCAAATTCCTTATGTACATTGACTAAAGCTGACTTCTCAAGTGACTCAAAATGAGTACTTACATAATTAATAAGATTCTTCAGCTCATTGAAGGAAGAAATAGATGGATCCTTAACATGAGTAGGCATGATATTCTCCAAAATACCAGATGCAAGACTCAATAACTCTCTATCCTCAATGTGAGACTTCAAAATTTCTTCCCTAGCATTAGCTTGTGTAGATGATGCAACTTTCATTTTCTGAATTGTGGACAAAGTAAACAAATGAATAGGACCTTCTCCCAATTCAATTTCAAATTCTTCATGTTGCTCTTCCAGAAATTTCTTCACTACCTCTACAGTGTCTCTTGCTTCCATAGGAACTTCCTTAACTTCAACCTTCTTTTCCTCAACCACTATTTTCTCAGCCACAAATTTTTTCTTATCTTTTGGAATTTCAACTTCTTTAGTTGATATCTCATTTTCTTCAATGGACATAGCTATAGGAGATTTAGTTTCCATAGGTACTTTTGTATCATGCATATCAGGAGGAATTTGAGTGTCCTCAACTGTAACCTCTTCATTTACCAGACCAGATGAAATATATTCAACATGCACTTCTTCAGAGACAACATTAATTATGTTCTTTAATAAAAAATTCCTTCAGAATTCTTTCAGTTTCTTTTGCTACCTCTTCAGTCCTACCAATCATAAGCTTGTTTACTCTTGTTTTGCTTTTGAAATTTAATTTTTCTTCATTTATGATTGTCTTCATTTCCTCAATAGACATTAATAGACATAGATCTACAAGAATTTGTTCTCTCAGCTGCTCTTCTTTAGTTCTAGCATTAACTCTCATCTCCAAAATTTTATACAATTCTTTAGGAAACTGTTCCATTATCTCAACAAGATCCATATTGAAATTATTCAAATACTTTATTGTAGCCTCCTCAAAAACTCTTTGACCAACACTATCAAAGGTATCATACACTTCACATAGGGGCTTAAGATTACCACCCTTGATTATGCCTCTCTCAACTTCCTCTACATACATACCTAGTTTTTTAGTTTTTGCTTTCTTCTTTGCTTTCTCTTTTTCATCAGAGGGCTTGTCCTTAGTGACTATTGATGCTTGGGTGCCCATATGCTTTATTTCTCTAACTTCTTCATCATATTTTGTCTCTTCATCTTTTGAAACAATTGCATACACTCTTGTTCTCTTATCCTTCTTCCTCTTATCAGATGCCTTAACTTGATCTTTTATAGGGGTTGACTTCTTTGCCAGATCAGATAGGGGTGCAGAGCTCCTTGTTGATCTAGTTCAAGTAGAGGATGATTCCAAACTAGCATATTTAGTTCTATCGGGCGCTTTTTCAGCTTTAGCTTGTTCTCTCTTCCTTTTGGCTTCTCTCACAACTTTTGCAGATATACCCATGCTCTCTACAAAGACTTCCACTTCTTTCCTTACTCTCTGGACTATCATTGGTTTCTTCAACTGCTCATGGAATTGCATATAATTCTCTACATATGTTCCAAACCTCTCTTCAGATGAATCCAAAGGCTTACTCAACAAATTTTGTGCATATAATTCTAAGATTGTCTCCTCAACTTCATAACCCATTGGCATAATCCAGACCGTTCTAGGATCTGCAGCTTCCATTAAGCATTGATCAATGTCAACCATAAAAAATATTGTGTCCTTGTACTTCTTCACAATAGAGGTAGGAATCCTTTCTCTTGCTTGCATCTCATTCTGAAAATTCTTGAAATATCCCCAGATAACAATTTTCCTTGTATTACTATCACCGATTCCATACAAGATATCTCTAATCTGAATAGCTATGGGCTTATCATTTTTCCAATGCACTTTCCCAACTCTCAGAAATTCATTGATGAAATAAAAGAACAAACACAACAATAGATTACCATATTTAAAGGAATTTTTTCTTGAAAGCTCCCCGTAGGCTAGAGGCCTTAATCTAATTCCCAGAGGAATTACCAGAAGCTGATTCTGGTGTTGGCTCATTTCTTGCAACATAGAGACTCTTCTTCACCCATTTCTTCTTCGTCTACTTCTTGATCTAATCTGTAGTGACTTTCCCTTTTCCCTTTTCATCCTTCTACATGTTTCTTCTTTGATTTACTAGACCTCTTCTACAAAATCTAGCAATATGACTAGTTTTGTTGCAATTGTAGCACACCACATTTCTTTGTCTAGACCAGTTGTTCCACTGATTTTCTCTTGATCTACACTGGTTACCAATATGGCCAAATATATTGCATGTATAGCATCTAACATCTCTATAAAATTTGTGCATCAAGTTTTTGCATTCATTTGACTTATGACCATATTTGTTATAATTAAAGCACTAACCAGAGAATGATGGACCACTTGAATTCATTCTACTTCTACATTGAGCCGCCATATGACCAAATTTATTGCAAACATAATAGTTACCATTAAATCTTTGAGCATTAGGTTGTCTTTCTAGATACCTTTTAGGTTGATTCATCTGATTTCCTTGTTTAAATCTCCTTTGTCCAGATCTGGAACTTTCTCCTTTCTCATATCCAAGACCTTGCTTGTCACCATCAATCCTCTGACTTTTAATCAGTTAATCAAGCTTGGATGAGCTAATCTTGAACTTCTCCTTGAATTCATTAGTTATAGCAAGTTCATCTCTAAGATCATCAGTCTTCTTTTCAAGTTCTTCTTCATTGTGTCTAGATTGTTCTAACTCAAGTTCCAACTGAATGAATCCATCAATAATTTGGATGCATTCTTCAGATTTCTCTTTCAAGGATTGAGCAAGCTTCTCTTCATTCCTCTTTTTGTCTTCAATCTCATTGGTAATCCTTATCATAATATATTTTGTCTCATGCTTTAGGATTGCATTATCTCTAGAAAAAATTTCACATACTTCTGTCTTTTCCTTCAGGGCTTGACTTAGTTGTTCATCTACAATGCATTTACTATCTTCTTGCTTGATTTCATCACAAAGTTCCCTTCTCTTCTCTCTAGACTTATTGATTTTTTTTCAATGACTCAATGAATCTCTTAGAATTCATGAGATTTTCTTGTAATTCCCAGAATTCATATTTTGACTGATCAAGATCATATAGTGCCACCATTATTTGTTGTTGAAGACTGCTTGAATCCATTGAAACACTTTCCAATATCTACCCCAAGCTTTTAAACTTCTTCCAAGGAATTAAGGTCTAATACCAATTGTTGGAATTAGGGAACATTGAGAGTGGGGGGTGAATTAGTGTTCTGCAATTTTTAACTTTATTAATCTGATCCTTAAAGTACTGATAACATTTAACCAAAATAAATATGCATGAACATAAGACAAATAACCAAAACACCATAACACAAGGATTTTTACGTGGAAACCCTGTTAGGGGAAAAACCACGATGGAGGTCAATCCACAATATTGTCTGAGTATACTCAAAAGGAAACTTTACAAAATGGGAATGCACTTGCATTTAGGCACATTGTCGAGAGCTCACTACTCAAAAAATGAAAGGCTCATTGTCTTACAAAAGTTTGAATTAATTCCAAAGGATTTGAACTGAGAAAGTAGCATCTACAAATGCCTGATTACAATTCCCATTAGGCTCATCAATCAAATTCTGGACCTTCTGACTAATTCTGCTCTTCTACTCTATTCTGCTTGAACGCACATCAAAAATCCTTAATGCACAAGTGAAACTATGCATAATCGTGATACTGACCTTCTAACATTCGCAACATACATCAAATCACTTTGAAACACATAAAAATGATATAATCAAACACTTATATATATCTACTACTAAGGATTTAATCGCTTCATGTTGGCTTCAACAAAATAAGAAATATTTGCAAATTGTCAGCTTAAATCATGCATAATATTCAATGCGCATCCACAAAAGTCAGCCACAACATAGTTAGGACCCAAATCAAATTGCTCGAACACAAAAATACTTTAAACAATAACTCTTCAAACATTTGTAATGTGCTACATTCACGAAGTCAGCCTTCATACATTGATGAATAGAAAACTAGTCAACTAGATCTTCTAACTTACACTCAAATCGATACAAGGCTCCAAGATTTATAGATAACATAGATCATGCATTGAAAAATCCTCCCTGAGATCCACAACACAAAATAATAATAGGACATTTTCATATGAATTGAGGAACACAAATCTGCCAGATGCTCTATTCTAACTTAACAAATAATCACTGATCTTCAATCTATTTGCTGGTATGATCAAATGACGACATGTGGATCATTTTAATGACAAGGGTTTCCATCAATGACAACACCAAAAACATGTGCAGTGTCTCTTTCCAACACACCACAAAGTGAGGACTTGGAAAGACAAATGCAATGCAATTTGTAATGTTTAACCCTAGATATGATGCACTCTTTCACTAAATGGCCTATAAATGCTTATAAAACAAAACATAAAGCTATAAGATGAAATGTGTGCACTTGAGAATCTAGAGATGACTGAATGGAGCTCTGAAATGCTAAAAATAGTGACTTTAATGCTAATTGGGACTCATATGCAAGGATGTGTGAATTAGTCCCAGATCTAGGTTTTTGTGCAAAAATAGGAATCTAGAAAATGGGTATTCAAATATGTAAAAACCTAAAAAATGACCTAAACTAGGACTCATATACCAGAACTGGCATATTAGTCCAATTAGGGTTTTTTGGTACTTCAAAGTCTAAATATGGTCTTCAAGGTCTACTCTATGCTTCCCAATTGATTTTTGGATCCAAAACCCTAATTTGCAACCTATAGAAGTCCTCTAAGTATCTCCAATGTAAGGTGACAACTTTGACAACTTTGGACACATTAAAAACTTTATCCACACTTTCTCTTTAATGTATCTTCAATATAAACCAAAAAATCACACACTAAAGAGAAAGAAAAAAAAAATTGTTAGTGGATAGGCATTTTCTTTGGTCAAACCTTGTTTTGGTAATCAAACCTTGAAATACAATGGAATAGGAATGGAGAATGTCGAATGAACAAAATATGATGTTGCAACTCACTAAACCCTAGCAATAAGAGGTTGCAAACATGTATGAGATGGCTCCAATGGATGTAGGTCTTGAATCTTCCTTGAATGTGATAGATCATGAGTGCAATGCTAGATTGAATCATGAAGCCCTATATCATAATTGTTAGCTCAAAAACAAACATGATGCTTGATGCTTGAATAATTTTCTAAAATGCTTGATAATCTTCCCTTGAACTCTCTTGAATGCTCTTGTAAAAACTTGAATGATCTTTCAAACTCAACTTTGTCATAAGGATGCTCATTCAACTTGCTAGGTGTAAAATGAGTGAAAGAAACTTGTATTTATACTTAATTATGCAAAAATTACCAAAATTGCAACACTACAAGCCAACATCGGATCTATGAGGATAAAATACCACCAAAAGTTTGAATTAATTTTGATTTTGGGACACACGATAATCATACGCCCAAGGTGGTGTATGAGTCCCATTAGGAATAATTTATGGGACCAATTTCAAAAATTCTTAGAAAGGTGTAAAGCCAAGATCGAGACCCAAAACCCTACATTAGGTTCTATGCTGAGTGTAGCACTATTCCAAAATCTAAATTACACCTGTAACTTAGAAAACACCTAAAATTATGATTGGATATTTAGAGTTTATGTGTCAGGATTTTCCTTGAAAGATACATTAAATAGAAGCCTATGGATGCAAATAAGAATATTAAAGTGTAAAAGAAACCCCAATTATTTAATAAAATCCTAGAAGGTATGAAAGTTGTTTACAAAATTTGCAATATTCACTCCCAAATAAGGCATCAATAATCTCATTTAGTTCTAGGACCTAAGACCTAATGTGAATATGTTGAACATTGCAACAATGAAATCACAAGCAATATTGGGGAATTTTTGTCATTATGGTTAAATGTTAAATAGGTAGATTTAATATGTTTTTGATGTTAATTTATTTTAATTTTTAGAAGTTGATAATCCACCTGATTGTCCTCCTCAAAATCCTTCTCCTCCTCATGAACAACCACACCAACAAAATCCTGATGAACAACCACAACAACAAACTCCTTCAACAATTCCTCAACATCCTCCTCAGAACTCAACAAAATTTAATGGGGGAAATTGAAAACAACAAAAAACAAATTGAGGAGTTAATTGTGAGGTTGAATGATCCTATATGTTCAACCTTGGAAAGAACCATTCTTGCAAGTTCACTTCAAGCTATGTTAACACATGTAGATGCAATTAGCAAGCAATTAAGTGGTTGGGCGGAGAAGAGGCTGAAGTACAAAGATTTTTATGTAGATAAACTATCCTATCAACAAGTTAAAAATTACAAAATTACAAAATATGATTTGTGTTCACTATTCACTAACCCACATACAAATCAACCTCTTCACCTTACAAGCAAGAGGTTTCCTATCCATTGGTGCAACCACCAAGGGATAAAGGACAATTTTTGGTAGAGGTCATAGATGGTTTTTGACCATCCTTTATGCAAAAATAATGAGGTCCCCCAATATTTCTTGAGGAAACTATATTGCGAGTTTGTCCTCAACAAAATTGGGCCCAACTATTTTGATATGTGGGAATTCTAGGGGAGAGGTGGTGGATCGACACAAGATAGACTAGGTGCACGTCTTGATTCTCAGTGGCTAGCAAGATGAGCACTCACTAGACCGTATTATGAGTGTGTTGCTATCCAATCCATTGTGAAGGAGAGTGTTGAGGTGGATACTCTACAATCTATTAGTTCTTTGACCTAGAGTATCATCAAGCGTGCAAGTCTTATAGTACAAAATGGGCTAGGGGAGACTTCAAGGGGTAGGGTTCCACCCCATATTTGTTAGGCTTGCAGTTCCACTTGTATATATGACCCCATGGATAGTTAGGAAGCTAGTGTGCAATCTATGTCTTTAGCTGACTAGTTGGCAATGATAGATGTCATGTTGAATGAGACTTTTTCCTCAATACTTAGGTAAATGTTAGCATTTTCATTGAATTTAATTTATTAAATTTCATTTTTAAAATGTAATATTAACTAATTTAGTTTAATGATTGTAATAAAATTTTAGGGTCATAGTATTCATACTATTTTCACCAGCCCTCCACCTCCTTGTTTCTCCACAACATCTACTATCGAGGTATGTGACTAGTAAGTAGTTATAAATATTACATGTGAATAGAATTGTTAGATGAATGGTATTCTAATATATGATCTTGGATTTTGAATAGGTTAAAATTGGAGATTTCACAGCAACACTTCCTAGTGGCAGTGGAGTTCAAACCTTCAATAAGGTAATAGATAAAGAGTTTAACTAATGAATTATACTTAATATATTTGTGTAATTTATATTCATATCATTGATTACATTGTATTGCACATATTTCAAATTCAAAGCATTACTTCACATTGCATAAGTAATAACTAGATGTTGATAGATGAATTTCAATTTCAATTACAATATAGTTTTTTAGAAAGTCAACATAAGCAATGATGCAATTGCTTCACATAGCATGAATAATAACTAAAAGAAGTTTCCAATTGAATTTTCTTGTCATGGAATTCCATGAGACTGCATTTTATTGAGGAATTTTTTCAAAGAGCTCAGTGCCTTATCTATGCTATGGATTCTTGGAAAAATTATATCAAAGCATAATAGTAAGCAATATCATAGAAAAGAAAATGAGC
>VDFB02317004.1:0-42787 GCA_007258455.2 Sequoia sempervirens
TAGAACATGGATAGTTTAAGGATCCTTTTTCTTTCTTCCTAGTTTCTTTAAACATGCCTCCTTAATGGTTTTTCCATAAATTGGGACATCTTTAATGGCTTGAAAAAAGAGAATTTGAATGTGTACATTTTTTAGTTGATCCAAAATATCAAAGGTAGGCTCTTCCATAGACTTGGATGTAGTAATTTGCAATCTCTGAGGAAAAGGTGGTTTGGCTTGATGCTGCAAGATAAGCTCCTTAGAGACAGTATCTGATACAGGTATATGTTCTGCTGGATCAGTAGGTTGTTTAGAGGTAGAGTTTGGAATCTCTGTAATTACAGGTGGTTGTGGAGTAGGGAGAGTGGTTCCAGACCTGAGATGGATATCATTAATATTCAGGGCATAAGTTGGATACTGATTGGCTTCTGCAAAATACATAGGCTGTTGTTGTTGTTGCTACTTGTTATTAGGATTTGGCAATGGTTGAGCAGGCATAGGCATTTTTTTTAGGTCCAGTATTTGCTGCAGGAGGTGGCATGAGGGCCGAAGATTGTGGCTGCTGAAGCTGTAGGGATCCAGGGGATTGGTTCTACCATTGCTGAGAACCTCTCTATTGAGGATTCTACTGCCAATTACCTTGGGGTGGAGTCCATTGTCCTTGTGGCTGCTGCCCACCTCCTTGAGGATATTGCCATTGAGGACTCTGATAGTTAGGCTAGTGTGGTTGAGAAGTATTCCAAGGTGGTGATGGGCCATATGTAGGTTGCCATTAGTTATTGTAATTAGAATAAGGATTACCAAAAGTCAAAGGGTCTTAAGACATACCTTGTCTTTGAACCCATGGTCGCCTTTGTGCAATGAAGAATACTTGGTCATCATCATCCTCTACTATCTTAAAATCAGTAGGTAATTGCTTAGCCTCCAGGTTAGCCACCATCTTACATCTACAGTCACATTTTTTTTGTCTGCAATGTGGATAGAACTCAGCCAATATTGCTTCAGTTTCCTCATGTTTCTTCCGAGCTTCCATAATATCCAACTGTGTAGCCATGTTGTTTATGATATCCTGCTTGAAATCAGACAACAAATGTGTGATCTCCATCCGTGAAACTCCATTAGTAGAAGACTTTCCCACTATGGCTTGATGACCTCTACCCTTCTTAACAATTGCTCAAGAGTAGTTGCGACATATTTTCTTGATATCATCCCAAGGAACTTGGGTTATATCTCCTCCTCCCATCAGATCCAGAGCATCTATACAGGTGTCATTGATTCCCCTTAGAAAAAGTAGTTTCTCAGATTCTTCATTGAGAGTATGGTCTGAATTCTTTTTCAGGGAAAACAAGAATCTTGAGATATAGTCCTCCAAGCTTTCATCCTCCTTTTGTTGAATTCTGAATATATCATCACCCTTACTACCACTCTTACAATATTCCTTGTATTTCTCAAGAAATTTTGTTTGCATAGTTGCCCAACTATCAACAACACCCTTTCAAAAACTCATAAACCATCTAAGAGCTCCCTCCTTCAAAGTAGCAGGAAACAACTTCAGCCTGTGAGTATCTGAAGTGTAATCATAGCTGTGACAGAGGATGTCAAGCTCAAATAGGAAAGTGTTTGGGTCCTCTGTAACTAGTCCATAGAACTTGGGAAGTAATGAAGAAGGAATATTTTTAAGGTTATCATTATCTTGCTGAGCAATGATGGGGAATTCAAAAGCAGGAGGTTGATTAGGTGGATTACGTGCCATATTTTCTTTATGGAGTATCAAAGCAAATAGATTTTCTTGAGGTTCTTCATCAGCTGGGGCAAATGGCAATTCAGCAAGTAGGTTTTCAGCAAATGGATTGATATCTTGGTCTCCTCCTTCTTCAAATATATTATAAGCTGGTTCAAATTGTTATCAATGAATGGAAGGTTAGGGAGGAATCTTCCCAGAGCATCTCTTCTTCTATGCATGCAATATAATTAACTGTAAATTGAAAGAATTTGAAAATGCTTGAATAAACACACTAAACTATTGCTAACAAAGACTATGATAGGTTCTTAGCTAGACACCATCCCCGGCAACGGCACCAAAAATGGTCGATTCCACAAAAGGATATAAAAGTCATGGAAAATCCTAAACTTGGAATTGGACATTCCAACAGGTGACTAACATCTTCTTATGGTCATTCATTTACATTTTCAAACCAAGGAATGTATACTTGAAATGGAGCGGAACTATATGTGCACTAAGAACCAGTTTTAGTCACAATTTACCAAAAATAAATGCTTGGAAGGAATTCTACTTATGCTATAGGAATGTAATGTAAAGTCTTCTTAACTTAAGAAAAACTTAATCAAAGCAAAAATCATGACAACTGTTACTAAGAAACAAACTATGAACTAGCCTTATGCTACAGGAACAAACACAGGGATGGATTCCCGATGCTGTAGGAACAATATAAGACTAAGTTTGCGCTAAAACCTTCAAGAATGAAATATAACTTATAATCAACAGAAGATAAATAACTAACTACATATACTCACTAAGTTGGCCCCCTTAGCAAGCATCAATTAGTTTATGCAATAATTGAACTCAAAACTTCATCAGCTTTTATTCATAAACTTGGAATCATATACATTGATTGTTCTGGTTGTAAGAAAACTAACACGAAACATTGTCTCTTTATAATACTAACTTTAACACACTGTTGCTCACTCACGCAGGAGAAACACTTATTTATATTAGAAAAGCAACTAACTACCTAACTCTAACAGAGAAAGACGTGGACATAAATGCATCCTGAAACTGAGGAACAGACTTCTCATAAATGAAGGCATATCTGTTCAACACGATTCAGAGAGAATTTAGTATTCCACTCTTCCTAGATTAATGATAATTTAGATTTCCTCCCAACAACCCGGTCAGAGAGTCTTTGCTAGAACAACTTCCTCGATGTCATGCTGGAAATGGACTTTACTACAGGGCCGAGATTTGTTGTGCTTTGACTCTTTCATGCTTCCTTCAACAACTTGCGATGCACATGGTGATAGAAATGAAAGAAAGCACATGTGGAAAATAACACGATACACATTCATTAATCACATATTAAATCCATTTCATTATCCAAAAACCACATGCATTATATCAGTCATTCGAGAGGTGAAACAAGGAAATTAATACAAGCATATAAATATGTTAAGCTGCAGGAATATAAGAATGTGTTGCTACAGGATACTACCCAATTTTAGATAAAAAACCTTTAATCAAAGAGTTAAAACAACCATCAGCAATAAGAGTAAGGGTATTAAAAATACATCATAATATTCAAATTATGAGCATATTTTGAGCTCATCAGCGAGTTTGCAATTCAAGTCTGCCCATTTACATTTAGTTTAGGTGGATTTGTCATAGTTTTGGGTGAATCTACTATTTATTTAGGTGAATATGTCACTATTTTGGGAAAACCTATCAGATTTTGAGCGAATCTGTAAGTGTTTCAAGCGAATCTACTCCCTGTTTGGGTGAATATATCACTAGTTTAGGTGAATCCGTCACTATTTCAAGTGAATTTTTTGTTGTTTAGGCGATTATGTAACCTATTTAGGTGAGTTTGACTATTGTTTAGGAAAACTTGCTAGTCGTTTAGGTGAAACTAACTGTCAAAATCGCCTGTTTCTTGCCTTGATCAAAGCTTGGGTGAATTTTATCACTTGGATAGGTGAATTTTCTTAGCAGATTTTCCTTTTTCTTAAGTCATCCCTGCTTTGGGAAAATTTTCTGCCCTAAACGAGAAAAGTTGCTTGGCACATAGGAAAATTTACTGTCTAAGGATAGGAAAATTTATGTGATAAACAAGTGAAGTTTCTATATATAGGGGCATATCTATTTCCCATACAAATTCCAGAGTGAATCCTTGGGACCACTAAAAGCTTTTTGTTTCCCAAACCCTTTGTCGCAATCAAAAAAAAATTATCATCTTTCGTTCACCTGTAATCCTCTCTGTAGGTCCGTTTGTATTTCCCAAAAGTCACCCGTTCATCATCCGAATCATATAGACATGTCTTAGAACATCTCTAGGTTGCATATCCATCATCGTTTTCTCAATATAAATCCCTTAAACTTCATTTTAGAGGTTGTTATCCAAATTGGCTTAGGTGTCTGAATGTGATCGTCTTCATCTATATCTGCTGAGGATTTTTATCCATCCTAAGTCAATAATCATTTTTAGCCCAATCAATCTGCTTCCATCTTGAGGTGCATTTTGTGCCATAATCATCCATTGGTCCTCCAATCTAATCAATCAACACCTTAAATCACCTAGGGTGATTTCTAAACTTAGTTTAGAATTTGTTTCATCATCATATCTAATCAATCACCTAATCTGAACAATCATTTCATCTCATCAGTCAATCCAATCCAACCCAATATTATCCCTCATCCAATCATCTAATTAATCAATCCTCCAATCATCACTTAGGTCAACCTTGCACTACATCCTAGGGTGTAGCTTCATCTGGTAGTTTTTCACTTTCATGCCCATTCAAACCTAATCGCAAGCAAAGAAATAAATGGTTGAACATCAAGGTCAAGGTTCCCAACCTAACATCCCCTAGGATCCCAACAATGGTGCCTTATCGCAGTCCAATACCGATGTCTAGAACACTTTGCCACCTAGAGATGAGAACATGGTCAATCAGCCCGAAGTCACAATTGACGAATACCTTAGTAATCCCTCCAATGTTCAAATGACAGATTGCCTCCTCAATGAGTGTGGGGACAAAATCCTTGTTGCATTACTCATAAAGGGAGTCAAATCACCACCTGACTTTGACATGTCGTAGTATGCCAACACCCAATCTCTTCTAGCACCACAAGATCCTCAGAATTCACATAACGTTCCAAGAAATTCATATATTCTCGAGGGTCCACCCATAGAAAATTGGTATCAACTTGGGTTCAAAAATGTCGTGATGCATCAAGTCACAAGCCACCCTCGCATTCTAGCCTTAGGAGCACAACATGATCCAAACAACCCCCTTGCTTATGGTATGTCACCGAATTTTCCACCACCACCACCTCCCATGCCTATCCAACAAGGTTTGACCCCTGTACAATCTACAACACCACTTCCACATAATCAACCAATTCAACCTCTCATCAACACTTGGGGAAATCCTTTCCTCACATTGATGTGATCTCCGGGATCTACACCCACAGCTAATTTACCACCTCCACCTTTCACATCTCAACAGCCTCCCGTTAACCCCCAACAATTCACTACATCACAAGCACTGCCGAAGCACACTGTTGTCCCCTCATAAGTGCCACCAAAACATACTGCTACCACTGCTATCCCATCTCAACCGCCTCATCAACAACCTCTGGAACAAAATATTCTAGTTTTGTAGCAAAATGTTCTGGTCCTATAGCAACATATTGTTGTTCCTACGCAGCCCCCACATCAGGTGATGCAAGCTACAACATAGCCTCAACAATCGCCGCAAGGTACCTCAGTGTCAATCCCTCAATAGCATACTACTACCGTTGTTATCTCATCTCACCCTCTTTACCAACAACCACCATAGCAACAACAACCATCTCAGCATACTTCAATTCCCATACAAGTGCAACACAATCCCCTCACGCAATACCTTTATCATCCATTGAGCACATATGTTGTCTATACAACCCCGTTAAATCCAAACCCTAATCCAGTTCCTTAGAACTCTCCACATTCTCAACAACCACCTTACACAAACCCTCAAAAATCACACTCAAACCCCTACTATCAAATGTCTAATCCACAACCACCCCCATATACCACACAATAGCCAAACGTTGTGTATAACTACCATTCCAATCCATATTACACCTAGCAACAACTGCCCTATCAACAAGGTGCTCCATCCACTTCCTATTATCAACAACCACCATCATATCAACAAGGTGCTTCTACATCATCATACTACCAAGCTCCTCTACAGTACTAGCAGGGTGCCCCTTCCACCTCATATTATAAGTAGCAGCCACCTTATCAACAAGTAGCCTCCACTTCCTATTGTCAAAACCCATCATCCTCCTCCTATCCACCTTACATCAATTCACAACCACAATCCACCTACATCAACCAGTCTTAGCAAACACCTTCATTAACACCTCCACCAACATATGATCAAATTGCTTCTACCCCATCATCATACCAACAATATCCACCCTACAATGAGTCCAATCCATCCAATCCAACTCCCCTAGCGCCTAGAAATTAAGATTGGGAAGAATTTAAAGCTATGTTAAAGGACTTGCAAGCCAGGACTAGAAAATAATCATTTATGTTTGAAGAAATTTGTTCCTATCCAGTTGATCCCTCAATTTCATTGGTTCCTTTCCCAAAGCATTTTAAAATGCCAAAATTTGATAAATACAAAGGAATAAAAGACCCCAAGGCTCATCTTCAGGAGTTTTATGCCCATTGTCAAGAAGTCTTACACAATGACAATTACCTCATGTGATTATTTCCAAGGAGTTTACAAGGGATAACTCTTGAGTGGTTTATGGGTCTCGAGAAGGGATCTATCAAGTCTTTTGCAGATCTTTCAGAAAAGTTTATCTCCCAATTCTCCTTTAATTTGGAGAAAGATGTCAATACTTTGGATCTCCTAAAAGAGAAGCAATGTGAGGGAGAAACTTTTGCAAGCTATCTTCAAAGGTGGTGAGCTTTAGTTGGTCGGACTAAATCCCCGCTTATAGAAAAGACATGGTCACCCTTTTCACTGAAAACTCTCATCTAGATATGGCACATAATTTTAAGCTTCACTATGTCACGACCTTTGTCGATATAGTGGAGAAGGGTCCCATTCTTGAGAGAGCACTTATTACCAAAGGGTTAGCCAAAAATTTTAACTTTGATAAAGAAAAATCATTTGGGGATAAAATGCATTACTAGAACAAAAATAAGAATGTCGTCAATGATGGTGTCATTGACATCAAACATGTCCAAGTAGCCAATGCTTCCCAAAATCCATACTATACCCCTCCCCAACCATCAATTCCTAATGCCATATCAGTGCCACAAGGGGCATCTTTTCCTCCTCAACAGTCCAATCAAAATAATCAAGGGAATAAAAAATGTCAATTCACTCAACTAGGAGAGCCCCTAAGTGATGTGTTCAATAGGCTCCTTCAGGCTAATTACCTGATCACTTATCCCATGATCGAGCCTCTAGATGAGTCAAAGCCCAAATCAACATGGTATAAAGAAAACGAGTATTGTGAGTTCCATAAAATTAAAGGGCATACATTAAATAAATGTCAAGGCTTAAAAACCTACATCCAAGATCTTATAGATTGGGGTGATATACATGTGGATTTCAACCAGGCTTCCTCATCCAATGCTTAACTTCAGATATACCAAATTTTTTTCCCTAAGCATAACCATGGATCTAGCACATAAAATTCCAACCCCAAGTCTAGTAATAATAATAATTAGGGTAACAGTACAAACAACATCAGTTACAAGAATGTGTCATTTAATTATGATGGTATCGTCATGCACATTGAACAAGTAGAACCATCTGTGTCTATGATACACATAAAAGGAAAAAACCCATAGTGTGTTGTTAAAACCCACCACAATCACATCACTATTCCCAAAGCCTCTACAACATCCACCCAACCACCTCCTATAAGTTCCCAATATAACATCCTTGATAATCTAGGAAAGACCCCTGCCTAGATATCCATTCTGAATTTGCTCAAGTCTTCTCTTGTGCACTAAATTTTTTTAACAAGGGCCGTACAAGATACCCACATCCCCAATGAAATCAATCCTACTCAATTCTAGGCATTGGTAGAACATCTTTCGTCCACTTATCAGCTAGGCTTTAGTCAGAATGACATGCCTTATATTGCTTCCAACCATAATCATCCTCTCCATATTGAAGTCCTCGTGGCCTGTCAGAAAGTAAAAATTGTCTTGGTAGATAATGGCGCTGCCCTGAATCTTTGCACATTAAAGTTTATAAAATAGGTGGGATACACTCACGCTAACTTAAATAATCAAATCATCACTATCAAGGTGTATGATAATGTAGAGTGTGATTTTGAAGTAACAATTTGTCTTCCAATTCAGGTTGGGCTCATTCTACAATACACCACCTATCATGCCCTTGATCTAGACCTCCCTCACAATCTTCTCCTTGGTTTACCATGGATCCATGCCATCCAAGGTTCCATCCCTATACCACCAGTCTTTCAATTTTTTGTTTAACATGATGGAAGTTACAATACATGCGAGTCCACAACTATTTGAATATTTACATGCACTAGAAGCTTCCTTTCCCCATTCTCATCATTGTCCAAGAATAGAAATAGGACCTCCTTAGACATCATCATATCATCCATCTTCCCACACACTAGCCACCATGTCATCCACTCCATCATCCACATCTGATTCAACCATTACCAAAGTCCAAATCATTGACAATGGGTGTGGTGAATATGAAATGCATACAACTTTGAATGTGGCAACTATGCCACCCTCACCACATACATATGGCCAACCTTTTCAATCCTTGTCGCAGCAAGAAGAGAAGAAAATTACTTTGAGCTCTAAGAATGTGGGTGTGATCAAGAGTTGTTAGCATTTCTAAATGACACAAAACTGAATGCAAAAGACAACAAACAACACTTAACAACTCAAGATTAGCCTAGTTGAACTCAAACAAAACAAAAGATGAAAAACAATAGATTTTACCTTTGTTCAAGTTGATCTTTGGTTGGCCCTTGGATTGTTGATAATGTGTGCTCCTTGATGGAAAGAGTGCTAAAAGTGGATGCAAAACAATGAGGATTGAATGGAGATTCAAATGATGAATGTGGGTAGTTGGATAGATGTCTAGAATTGATGCAAGATGAGAGCTTGAGCTTGAGATATGAAGTTGCTTGAGTGTTTCTGAATGTGATAATTCATAATGAGTGAATGAAAGAGAAATCCTCTATATTTAGGGGAGAATCCTCTAGAGAATTGAACGGTTGAGATTTTTCCAACATGGGCAAGATAAAGGGTTGTGGTGAGTTGAGGACTCATAAGCCCTCACATCTTGCCATGTGGAGGATGAAGTGTCACAAGGACAAATGAGGTGGAGAGAGTACAAGTGGGGTGGAGGTACTTTCAAGTACCTTAGGATGAGGGTGATGGTGAAAAGTGAGAGGACCATGGGAATGAGAGAAGTTGTTGGGATAATAAATGTGAATTTTAAATTCACATGATTGGGAGTATCTTGTGGTAAGACAAGGTTCCCAAAAAGTAGGACTTTGACCCATGTGAGTGATGTGACTTTTCAATGATCACATGGGGAAGTGGAGAGTCCTTGAAGGAATAAAAGTGAATTTTAAATTCACATGGGGATAATAAAAGGAATTTAATATTCCTTGGGAGATGAGAGAGTTGACTAAGATGCTGATTGGACTAACCGATCAATGATTAGAAGACAGTTAGTGGATAATGAAGATTAGGAGCCAACTTGCAAAAGTTGGAGGATGTGACACATCCTAATCAAGGATTAGACATGTGCACATCCCTAATGATGGGATTGAGAGGTTGATTAGGATTAAGAAAAAGTGATGGAAGATGTATTATTTATTTAATTCTTTTGAGGAAAAGAGGAATAAAGGGTAAGGTATTTAATTATTTAACTAGATACCTTAGGGATTTAAAGGACTTAAGGGTATTAATTAAATAATAGCAATATTACTTAATTAATGCAAATAAGAGGATATTTAGATGAAAAGGGTCAAATTTGGACTAATGTAAGTGTCCAAATTTAGGTGTCTACATTTTGCTCCTCTTTTAGATGATACTACGAAGTATCATCATTTCAAAGAAGATTAAAAGATAAGACCAAGAAGAAGATGGTTAGATTGGAAAATATGTCCCAATCATTCAAAGTAGTGACTAAGAAGAAATATGATGGGAGTGAAGATGAATATTAGGGATTGAGGATGCCCTCTCGAGAGGACATGCAGGTTCAAGACAACACGGGTGTGCTCTCAAAATGGATGAGACGATTGAAGGGGAAATGGGGAAGATGATGAAAAGTGATGGATAGAGAGAGGAGGATAAGCGATATGAGATTGAGAAGCACAAATGGATTCAAGGAAAAATTTGATGTTGCCCCAGTCAAGCTACAAGCCAAAATGGGTTGATGATGGATGTTGTCAATAAGGGATTGATATATCCCAAAACAACACAAAAGGATAGGGAATGATACATCCTAATGATGATGAAAGTGTTGTTGATGAGGGAATGATACATCCAAAAACAACACCAAAGGATATAGGGAAGGATACATCCCAATGATGATGATGATGATGATGATTGGATCAAGGCTTGTAGCAAGGCTACGAACAAGACCAAGGATGTGTTTAGATGATTTGTGCTAGATTGACTAGATGGGGATTGAATTGAGATTTGAGATGATTGAAAAGAATAAAAATGATGGAGGAAAAGATGATTAGAATAACTAATCTATATTATTCTAAGAAGGTTGAAGAGATGATGCTATGATGAGGATGCTTAGAATAACCAATCTATAGTATTCTAAGAAGATTGAGAAGAGGATGAAAGGATGAGGATTGATGAAAAGATGGATGAGAAGAGATAGAGGATACATGTAATGCAATGGAATGGAAAATGAAATGCAATCCTAATGCAATTTTCCATTTTCGGAGCACTTATTTTTGCTACAGCATAAGACACTAGGTACCATGGTGTGTAACCAAGGCAGATTAGTGTCTAATGCATGAAACAAACACAACAGACAAGAAGGCTATTCCAACACCCCAAAGTCACGAAGACCTTGGTTGGGCCAGACATTGGAATAACTACAAGCACAAGAGGATTCCCCAACATAACACAAGACCGCAAGGATCTAGGTGGGTACAATGCAGAACAACCAGGAAGACAACAATAGAGAGAAAAAATCAAGATATTCCCCTATGTTTACAAGTCAAAGAACACCATGATATGGGGGATCAAGGCGACCATGACAAGGTATGATAGAGAGCTCAAATGATAAAAAAAAGCCAAAAGCATCAAAATATCACAATCAATTTCAAATGTCCTTTGCCATAGGATCAAGGGGGTGGATGGGGTTGATGAGGTCTGTTAGGAAAGATACATCCTATTGAGACCGAAGATGAATACTAAAATAAAATATCGATATGATGCAAGATATTCATAACCGATTAAATTTCATGATGTGATCAAGGGAAAATCCTAATTATTATTAAGTACAATAACAATTAAATTCCTATGAAAATAACAAAGCACAATGGAAGAGATGTGAAGACAAAAGGGATAGTGTTACCCTATGTCTCCACCTTCCATGATTAATCTCTGTTATACCTCCTAGCTTGCAGATAAATAAAAATGCCCTCAGATTTGTATGAGCAACTATGACAAATGACTAAGCCCTATGCAAGTGTTGAAGGATTTGCAGAAAATAAAAATAACCCTACAATGAGCTAAAATGACAATGACTGTTAATGACTATGACTGTAAGACTAGTAGCATAAATTGAAATCTAAACATGAGAGACTAAGAGTGCAAGAAGTCAAGAGAGCTGAGAGATAAGAGACCAAGAGAAAGAAAGAGCCAGAGAGAGACAAAATGAGAACAAAATTGCCATTTTATAAAAACTGCAATTTTGAATGTGTGGCCAGGATGAAAAGATGACAAGAAACCCTAGAATCAAAGATCAAGATTGAATGTTGCTATGCACATTAGGGTTAGGTCACAATTAGGGCAACAGGTAAGAATGAAGGGTTGAGATTGAATTATAAAATAATTCAATCTAGGGCTGAAATTAAATGAGAAGTCAAAAGTCAAGAATTAATTTGGAAGATAAGACTGGCACGAACAAAGAGGCTGCTGGAGAAATTAAATAATAAAATTTATTTACTCCAGGTGACCAGTAAATAATTAAATAATAAAGATATTATTTAATTATGGAGGAATGTGACAAAAGAATCATTTTTGAATCAAATAATGATTTAATTCAAAATTCAAGAGAGTGGACTAAATTAAATAAATAAAATTTATTTAATTAATGAGAGAAAAGACTAATGAATAATTAAATAATTAAAATAATTATTTAATTATAGTGGAAAGTGGACAAAAATTAAATAAATTAGAATCTATTTAATTTTAAAAAAGGGAACTTAATTAGTGACGTAATTAAATAAATAAAATTTATTTAATTAATCAAGAGAGAATAAAGATAAAAATGAATTAATTAAATAATTAAAATTATTTAATTAATAGAAGAATTATGACTTTAGAAAAATTAAATAATTAAAAGTTATTTAATTATTAAGAATGAAAGGGGCAATGTTGAATAATCTAAGGTTGCAAGCCTAGGACAATTTTATGTGTCTACATTTGCCCCTCTTTGTCATAATGTAGCATGTCGCATTGTGACAAAGAAAATAAGTCAAAAATATGCCCAAAAAATAAGATGAGGAAGAATGAGGGAGGGTTGTGGTATGCCCCCTCGAGAGGACAGACAGGTTCCAAGAACATGGGTGTGCTCTTGAAATGGATGAGAAGACTAGAATATGAAGAGACAAAGAAATGTTAATGAAAATGATATGGATGATGAGATGGATGCAATGCCTACATGAGACGAGTGAGAGAAGATGACAAGACTAAAGAAGATGCATGTTAGTTCCTAGACCAAATCCTTCAAAACATTGCCATAGGACTAAATTTATTGCTCTTAATCATCATTGGGTGGTAAAAATGACACAAATGGACAACAAACACCATGATATGACGTAGACCAAGGTGTGCAAGGTCATCCACTTGAAAAACAGACAGTCATAGACAAGGAATGTCCTAACTCATACCAAGGGTGAAGTTGCCCCAGTCTTTTTGTCAAGACAATCCACAGACAGCAATCAAAGAAAATAAAAGAGGCCAGGAGACATCATCGCACCTCTAAATCCTTCATGGGACATCCTCGAGGTAGCTAGTAACATGACCAAAAAGACAAGATAGTAAAAAAGTATAAGACAAAATAGCCAAGATAGTCTAAAGATAAGACAAGATAAACCAGAAAGATTAACAGCCATTTTATTTTGTTTGCCAATGTTTGTTTTCCGAAGATTGAATTCTTGTTGGTTTGACAATTTTGACAATTTAAGAGCTTTGCCAATTTGACAATGTTGACAGTTTGACGGGGCCTATTGTCAGGAAGGACACATCCTGAAAAGGCAAAGGACATTTTGACGAGGTCTAACTCCAAGAAGGAAACATCTTGAAGAGGACCAAAGAGTGGCGAGATTGACATTGTTTTGACTAATATGTTTTGGCAAGTTGACTGATGTTGACTGTATGATTGATTGGACTATGTTGTATAATTTTGACCAATTTTGACATTGACGTTTCAAATGACTGTCTTGTGTTTGATTTTGACTGTCTGACTTATTTGACTGATGTGATGATTATGACAAATGCCATGATTTTATTTGGACCAACCTAAAAGGACTGACCTAATGTCTCGGGGACTCATCGACTGATGGCCTTGCCTACGTAGCAAATGCGCAGAGACAACATAGTTTGACAATGACATGGATTAACTGACATGACTGACTTTGACTCCATTTTTAGGATTTTGACATTGATTTGAATGTTTTTTGTGTTTTTCTCTAGACCTTTTATGATTTTTTGTCTTTTTTCAGGACATTTTATGATGTTTTTGTCTTTTTTCAGGACATTTTATGATGTTTTTTGTCTTTTTTCAGGACATTTTATGATGTTTTTGTCTTTTTGTCATTTTATGATTTTTTTGGATTTTGACATTTTTGAGGTGTCAATGGATGAAAATTTGGGTAGCCTTTGTGCTAGATACCAATGACAAGGGGAAAACCCAGTCTAGGTGCAAGGAGATAAATGGGATTAATGGATGAAATGGATGCATGCATAAGAGAGCCAGGATGTGATCTCCAAAGACTATGTCGCATAGGAATGACATGCCCCATTCTAGGTACAAGACTTAGGATTTTTCGTGACAAAGATGATGACAATAGGATAATGATATGATTGGTTTAGATAGGATGAGGTATGTCAAGAGATACCCAAAAAACATGTTTCAACATTTTGCCCCTATATCTTCATCAAGATCAAAAGGAGAAGAGTGGATAAGTGGACCCAATATGATAGGTAGGTATGATGGCAAAAGATGGTAGGTAGGATGGAAATGATATGACATAAAAATGATAGGTTGCTGATAAGACATTGTGCCCCCAAGTGTAAGTAACATAGAAGATCAAACTACACATGATGCCTGTTTGCCAGGTTTTCATCATGGTACTTATCCAAGGCACCTGTTTGCCAAGTTTTCACCATTGGATGAAATTTTTCTCTTTACTATTTTCTTGACTTTTTGATTTTTTTGGTGTCACCAAGATGCCTATTTTCCAAGTTTTCATCAGGGTGACGATTTTTTAATTTTTAAATTTTTTTTTTGTATTTCTGATTTTGTGGATAGCCTGGATGCTTTATATAACCACTAACTGTTCTGAATCCACTGACGGTGCCGATTTAGAGACTGGTGCCATGATATGCCAATAATGACCTTGCTGAAGGAGTTGTCTTGTCAGGATCATAGCACTTGTATACAATTGATTGATGTCATTGTGATCCTTTTTGATACTAGAGTTGGCCTTATCAAAATATGCACATCGCAATAGAGTGCCATGAGAGTCCTTGTGGTAAAGAGTTGCTGCCATGACATGACGGATTTGTGACGTAGGATTTTTGGACTTTAGACGAGATGTAGGATTATGATAGATGATGGTAGATGTGGAGAGGTTGTTTGGACATTTAGATGAATGACTTTTTATTTTCCAAACTTGGGATGTTGGATGACGGATTTTGGAGGGATGGTGTTTGGAACCAACACTTTTAGATGCCTTGCTTGATGACCATTGTGAAGGAGGTGGACATGTGTTATATGTGGGAGTCCTCTTGCCTTGTCGCTCCACATTGTGATTGACTTTTGCATTTGACTGGGTGTCTTTGTTCGGTCCGTCTTTCTTTGGGATCCATTTTAATTTCATTTGTCCACTTGTCCTTTTGTTTGATTCAATGGCCTTTGACATTTGATTTTGATCTTCTGATTTGTAAGACTTTTGTTTTTGTTGGTCCCAAAGGGGAGGTTGATTCATGATAGAATGACGGTTCATGGTGTGGGTGGAGGGAGTGTTGGCAGCAATCTTATGACAAGGATTTCTCATGGACTCCATTTTGACATTTGTTTCTGACAAAGTTGCCCCTAATATCGAGAAGGTACCACTGACATCATTTGATTTGTTGTCTGAGGAATAACCAAGACCTTGATGTCTGTAATTTCCTTGAAGCTATATTGGTTCAAGAATGCCTTGCTCGTGTATGCCTAGTCCTTTGCCTTGATATTGCATGCTTTGACAGATTCTATTTGCAATGGGGTATTTATTGTTTTGAAAGCAAGATGCTAACCCATCATGATGTCTATGGACACTGTCACTTGTAATATTTTCATTTGCAAGAAATCCTGCTCTAACAAAGATAGATGCCCCTAATTGATAAAGTGTCTTAGCTTCATTGTCTTGTTGGCCATATTCTTGACTGATATCTTTCGTCTGATCATGCGACATGTCAAGTTCAAATGACTCTGTTGGTGCTTTCAAGGCAATGTCAAAGCCATCATTATTTTTAGTGTCATAGAGTCCAATGATTTTAGCTATAACTTGATCATATGCAAGCATGTCCTTAGTGGAATATTCTTGTTCTAGAGGAATATCATCTATGTGTCCCACGAAGGCAAGTGTCTCATCATAGGAAGTGTCAATAGTCGAGGCTTGTATAGGGTCGGCAAGTGTTTGATCATGAATTGCATAAAGGTCAATGAGTGGATCATTTTGGACTTCTTGGTCAATGGTAGGGTCTTGCTCGAAGATGGGGTTGTCATGGATTATATAGTCAGAAATAGAGCCGTTGTCAAGGAGAGGTGTGTTATGGATGTCATGATTGTCTTGAAGGACTTCATGGATGGACTGAAAGATAGGGTCATTGGATGAACTACCTTGTTCTTGACATGAGGGTGACATTATAAGGTCATGCTTTGGGCTTTCATTTTGACATGTATCCTCAAGTTTATTAAATGGGATTTGACTTTGGGCTATGATAGAATTTTCATGACTAGATGTGGCTTGTGAGGGGGTGACTTGAAAAGGATTAATGACCAAAGGACTAGAATAGGATGTGGGAACTTGGACTGGACTAGTATATGAAGGACTAGGATATGACATGGGTACTTGCATTGGACTAGTATGTGAAGGACTAGGGTATGACGTGGAGACTTGGACCGGATATGACATGGAGACTTGGACTGGAGTAGGATGTGATGGCATATGATGTGACATGGGGACTTCGACTATATTAGTTGGTAATGATATAGGGACTTGGACTGGATTGGAGTAAGGTTGACTAAAATGGGACGTGGAGACTTGGGCCGAATTGATATGGTATGATGTGGGGACGTGACATGTGTTGGTAGATTGGTGGTAAGGCATGTGGACTTGGATGGAATTGATAGGTGAAGGGTCAGAATATGACGTGGAGGTATGGAATGGACTAGTGGACAATTGACTTCCCTTGTCAAGGTTAGGATAAGGGTGATAAGTGGATGTTTGTTGTGAATTATTGGTAGGATTCATGTCAAGTGACTGTTGATGGTGAGGGTAGATGGATGGTGGCAAGGTATTTATGTCAAAGCCTTGTGGTAACTTAGCCCTTTCGTCCAAAAGCATGGCTAGATGCCTTTGAGGGTCACGTAAGAGATATTTTTTTACAAAGGAGACTATGTCAGGATTTTGCTTGGCAGCTTCTATGTCTTTGAAATATACTCGTCCATTTTGGTCTCTTTGTATGAATGGTTCAAAAATGTTTTTTGATGAAGATGGCATGTTCATGGGAGGTTGCATGTTCATGTTGTGAAATGGGTCGGAAAAGGTCCAATGTTGGTTTGTGTCATAAGTGTTATTGTCGATGTTGGGATTGGAATCTTGTCCAGAGTTTGCCATTTGTTGTTGTTGTCTTTGAAGCCTAGTCTCAACCGTAAAAGGGATTTGCTCAAATGAGGATGATGAGAATGATAAGTAAATGCAAGGATGACACTAGCCTATGTTTTTGTATTTTTTTGATAAAGGATGACAATGCAAGACTATGTTTTTGGATTTTTTTGGATAATAAGGGATGCAATATGACAATGTTGTCTAAAGAAAATGACTAATGCCACATGACAATGAAGACTAAGATGACAAGTTATGACACTAATTTTTGGAGTATGTCAATGCAAGGTGATAATGGCGTTTGCCTAAGGAAAATGACCAATGCAAGGTGATAAAATGTCAAATGTCAAGGTGACAATGAAGATGTTGACTAAGGAAAATGACCAATGCCAAGCTAGATGCCAAATGAGGACTATGATGGACAATGAAGATGTTGACTAAGAAAAATGACCAATGCCAAGCTAGATGCCAAATGAGAACTATGATGGACAATGCCGAGTCTAAGTTCAAAATGAGGACTGAGATTTTGATGTCTTGTTGAAAAGTATGAGTTGTCCAAGGTCGGTTGTTTGTGTCCAGATTTGTGAATGTTGTGTATAATGTTTTGAAAAAATCCAACAAGCACTTTGACAAGCATAATGTTTTGGGTGTAACCAATCGCACATCAAATAAGTACAATCCTAGGTTAGGCCATGACAATATTCACTAGATTCCACGTGGGTTTCCCCAACCGCATATTTGTAGCGTGTGAATTCAGAAGCTTGGCTACACGGGCTCCCCCTTACAGTGCACTCTCTTCTCAGGCCAACCAAGCTTCCAACCCCCATGAAACTCCATGGCGGAAGCTGGTACATCTACAAGCACAGAAAGTGTGGATGCCTTCACGACGTCTTTGCGCTAGCAAATGAAGGATTTTGGCATTACTACAAAGAGTTTTAGTTCGGGCATTACGTTAGGTGGAAGTGATCCATCTTGGCGGGAATCCCCTTCGGATCCATCTCGTCGGAACCAGCTTCGTGATTCTTAGGCTTTCCCCAGAACCCACTTTTATATACGGTAAGTCCCGGTGTCGAAGTGCTACGGTCACGGAGTCATCTGAGGTGCGACTTCCCACGCAAGTTCTAGAGTCAGTAACCGTTTCTCTTACACCCAGGATCGCACGAATGCGCAAGGGGAGAGGATACTCCGATATACCGAATCGTGAAGGGTAATTAACAAATAAAGATGGGTCTAATTTTCTGATCACAAGGTTTTCACCAAGTGAGAGCATACTCACCTACCATCTTGCAAGCACAATCAACCAAAGAAGACATGTGTTCTTTTTATATGCACCAAAATCAAATGTTTGCTAATCTATGAAAAACAAGCACAATGTGTGTCTCTTCCTTCTTTGACATTCGAATCTGCAAACAATGAATTAGTAGTCTCTTATGCAATGGTCTTGGACACACGAATGAGGATTGCCACACGCTACAATAAAAGATTAGTAATACAAGAAAAATATAATCTAGTTAACTTGCAGGAATAAAGACACAGAAAAGAAATAGAAAACCAGAAAACCAGTAAATAGAAAAACCCAAAAATCTAAAAATTAGAACCTCAAAACTGAAAGAAAAATTTTACCAGACAGTTGCGGCTCGATTTGTCAGTTGCGGCTCGATTTGGCAGTTGCGGCTCGATTTGTCAGTTGCGGCTCGATTTGGCAGTTGCGGCTCGATTTGTCAGTTGCGGCTCGATTTTGCAGTTGCGGCTCGATTTTGCAGTTGCGGCTCGATTTTGCAGTTGCGGCTTGATTTGTCAGTTGCGGCTCGATTTAGCAGTTGCGGCTCGATTTGTCAGTTGCAGCTCGATTTGTCAGTTGCGGCTCGATTTGGCAGTTGCGGCTCGATTTTCCAGTTGCGGCTCGATTTGGCAGTTGCAACTCGATTTGGCAGTTGCAACTCGATTTGGCAGTTACGGCTCAATTTTGTAGTTGCGGCTCGATTTTGCGATTGCGGCACTTGAGCCTGCGATTGCGGCACTCTGTACTTGTTCCTGCAAAATTGACAAAAAATACATGCAACTGTACGGAAAAATGACAGAAAAAATAGAGAGTCGGGTTCACCAATGTAATCAAGGGAAAATCCTAAATTATTATTATTGGGGGTTAGCACAATAACAATCAAAATTCCTATGAAAATAACAAAGCACAATGGAAGTGAGGTGAAGACAAAAGGGATAGTGTTACCCTATGTCTCCACCTTCCATGATTAACCTCTGTTACACCTCCTAGCTTGCAGATAAATAACAAAGCCCTCAGATTTATGAGCAACTATGACTAAAGACTAAGCCCTATGCAAGTGTTGAAGGATTTGCAAAAAATAAAAATGACCCTACAATGAGCTAAAATGACTATGACTGTTAATGACTATGACTATAAGACTAGTAGCATAAATTGAAATCTAAACATGAGAGACTAAGAGTGCAAGAAGTCAAGAGAGCTGAGAGATGTAGATATCCCAAATAAGAACAAAATTGCCCTTTTATAAAAACTGCAATTTTGAATGTGTGGCCAGGATGAAAAGATGACAAGAACCCTAGGATCAATGATCAGGATTGAATGATGTAGTACGAATTAGGGTTAGGTAAAAATTAGGGCAAATGATAAGGATGAAGGGCTAAGATTGAATTATAAGATAATTCAATCAAGGGTCGAAATTAAATGAGATGTCAAAAGATAAGAATAAATTTGGAAGATAAGACTGGCACAGACAAAGAGGTTGCTGGAGAAATTAAATAATAAAATTTATTTACTCCAGGTGACCAGTGAATAATTAAATAATAAAGATATTATTAAATTATAGAAGAATGTGACAAAGGAATCATTTTGAATTAAATAATAATTTAATTCAAAATTCAAGAGAGTGGACCAAATTAAATAAATTAACTTTATTTAATTTAATGAGAGAAGAGGTTAATGAATAATTAAATAATTAAAATAATTATTTAATTATAGTAGAAAATGGACAAAAATCAAATAAATTAGAATCTATTTAATTTTTAAAAGAAGGGGACTTGCTTAGTGGCGTAATTAAATAAATAAAATGTATTTATTTAATAATCAAGAGGAATAAATGACAAAAGGGAAATTAAATAAATTAAGAAATTTATTTAATTAATGAACTTTAATTGATGTATTATTAGATGATAAATACGAGGCTATTTATTTAATAATCAGGAAAATAAATGATAAAATGAATTAATTAAATAATTAAAATTATTTAATTAATAGAAGAATATGACTTTAGAAAATAGTTAAATAATTAAAATTATTTAATTATTAAGAATGAAAAGGAAGCAGTGAATAATCTAAGAGTTGCAAGCCTAGGACAATTTTATGTGTCTACACCTCTTTATGGGTTGAGGAAATGCATGATCATTCATTTTCAATCATCTACAACCTCTTCCTAACCATGAACATATGATGTACAAGGCTAACTGATGTTGTCTAAAGTTTCCTTTCTCTTTTACTCTAAATGGGTTATAGTTTTTGTTGCAATTTCAATGAGAATAAAACCTATATACAAAATATTCTATAATGCTAAAGAATATTTTAAACACATTTGAGAACAATGATTATTTAATTGTTGTTACATTTTAAACAACATCATCATATTAAGGAGACCACATAACCAACCTAAGTGGGAATTTTCAATACATTATAAGCAAGACCATTCGATGATACCTAATATTTTGAATAATATAAAGGGAAAAATAAAATGCAAAGACAATGAGAAGAGGAGGCGTTATGAGGAGGAAGTTTTAAATTTTTTAAAATATATATGCAAAGGGAGATGGTATGGTAGAGGGGGCATGCAACAGAGAAAGGAGGTTGTGGCATACAAAAAGGAGGGAAAGATAGGTGTAGAAGGGAAGATTTCTACACAACCAAAGAAAGGACATATCATGGGAAAGGGGTTTCCATCATGAAGGAAACCATAAAATGAGAAATCAAGCATCCCAAGATAGGAAGACAGGTCACACAACAAAGGAAGATAAGGGAATTCAGGTTGCATAACTATTTCTATTTATGTTGGACACCTCTGCTATAGGTCATAATAGAAACATACAGCTATGGCTAAGGGTATGTTTGTGTCTATTTCCTTATCTGACTGCAACCACCTATTCTGCAATATCTTCTTTTACCCAGTTTAAATAACTAGAAATGACACTTCCTTTTTTAGGACACATTTTAGCTCTTAGGTCTTGTTGATGCATGTTTTGTGACACACAAAACATCAGAATAAAATGCCCAAAGACACCCTATCCTCTCTTGAAAAACCACTGCATATGCTAAGATTGCGAGAAGATCATATGTCGATTCTAAGGTTCCTTATGCCAAGTCTTGACGTGTGGATGAGCTCAATGGTCATTGTGATATGTTGGTAACATAAAGGGACTTATGCTAGGCTTGTTCAATTCAGAATGAAGCTTTAGACAATGAAGCTTTATTGTTTGGTTTTTGGATCAAACAAATTGAAAAAGGAGATAAGGGTTTAGAAGTTTTAATCTACTTCCTAAGAATTCAAGAGATGATATTGACTTGGTGAAACCAATAACCACGCTTTTCTTTTCCATGCTCAATGACAACTACACAAAGTGGATGCAATCTTCAAGGGGATGTGCTTATAATTTTCACATCATGAATAACTACCATCAAATTGAACAATATTTACCTAGACAAAAGTTAAGCATCCACAAAGTAAGCTAAGTCTAACTTTACTCATTGAAAGGAAATCATCCATCCAAAGAAAGTATGAGCAAAAGTTTCACCATAATCCATACTTATCAAATCTTGAATTCATCTAACATACATGAAATAAAATCTAAAATATGATGAGGGATAAGAACCATGCCAACTCCAAAATAAGAGAAGTAATCACCATCAAAACAATGCATGCATTACTTATTTCTTTGGAAGTCATATGCAACAATTTACTTATATCTACATGTTTTGCAACATGCTCCGACACTTTAAAAATGAGGGATGAGCTCAATTTATAGGCTCCCCAATATAATTCAATGGCCAAGATTAAAATAAAACCCTAATTAGGGCTTGTCATAACTAACTCCTTCTCGACCAATGAGAAAATTACATTTGAGGACACTTGTCTTTTTTGCTAAATATGAACCAACAATAAAATATAAAGTTGTTGAATGTTGATTTGGAATAATTTGATTGGTTGGAAGATGATGAGGTGCCACCTTAGCGTGTTGGATGTCCTCCTTGGTCACTTTGGTCTTGTTCCATGAGATTGCCTTTGAATATTTTCCTTGCTGATGACTCTATTCTTGGTGTTGGTTTCTTCCTAGCTTTGATCTTGGATTCCTTTTGCAACTTTGGCTTCTTTTTATCACATGTATTGGAAGTCTCACCTTGGAGCACATGTTTACACTAAAATTTATTAAGTATTTCTTGATTGCTACAAGTGCCTTGAATTTGGAGAAGAATTCCTCTATGCTATCGCCACGATGGAGAAAATTGGAACTTTCTTTGTGAAGTATTTCCAATACTTAGCCAAATTTTGGCTAGTCAAGTTCATTTTGTAACACCTTCCTATGGACCATCCAACACTTAGCCAAGATTTTGGCCATCTCGATGCTCAAATGAACTTTGTCTATAGACTTTCCTTCAATTTTGAATCTAGCTTGTGCTAAGTAGGGTGGATTCCATCCTTGGTCAAGGATTTTATTTGTTTCCTCTTTACTTTTCCTTTTTATTCCTCTTGCTTTCCTTCCAACACTTAGCCAATTTTCCCTACCCAAGGTGGACTTTACTTTTTTCTTTGACATCTTTACTTGAGCTAAGTCAAACTTTGCATGTGCTTGGACATTTTTCTTCAATCTAAGTCAGACTTCATAAAAGGTTTGGACATGCTATGCCTGGGCAAAGTCAGACTTCATGATGCCTGAGATATCTCATGCTTGACCAAGGTTGGACTTTGTGAGCATTGTGTCATTCATCAATTGAGTAAGGTCAAACTTTGTCTTGTCTTTTCCATCTTTTTTAAATGTCGAGGTAGGACTTTCCTCTTGTCTCGCCATTCTTTTCTCAAGCCTGGGTAGACTTCAAGAAGTTCTTTCCATATTGCTTGTTATCCTATGGCGGACTTTGCACTTTATTTTCCATATGATGGGGCAGACTTGGAGGCTTGTTTGACAAACTCCTTTAACATGGTGGAATTTCTTGGCACCTTGATACATCCATCTCTCATTCCAAACAGACTTTCTCTAGGATCAAGCCATAACATATTCCTTCATGGGGCGGACTTGGCAAGGTGTCAAGCCATCTCATATGTCAGCTTGGGCAGACTTGGCAAGGTGTTAAGACATCACCAAGGGAAGACTTCTCCAATTTTCATGCCATTTTCTTCATCTTCCTATGGTGAACTTGTCCATTGCTCATGCCATGTCAAACTCCTCTTGTGTGGACTTTTCCATTACTCATGCCATGTCTTGTGCCATGATTCATCCCTGGTGGGTGGACTTTGAAAGGTCTTAAGCCATCTCTTTAGGCGGACTTGTCACAAGTTCATGTCATTATCAACACTTAGGCAATTTTCTGGCCTTCATCTGGTTCATCTAAAGTTTCTCACTTATTTCCACTTTCCGGGATCTTCTGAAGATGAAAATGTTGAAACCATGACCTAGGCACTTTCCAAAAATAGAAATCTTCCTAAAATAGAAAATTTCCAAAAATAAATCCCTAAAAAATAGGAAGTCCAAAATAGGCTAAAAGTACCAAAAATAAAGTCCCTAAAAAATAGGGGGCCAAAGTGAAAATCCCCAAAAAGTAGGAGATGTCAGAATTGACTCAAACGATAGGCGATCCTCATCGCCTAGGCCTTCTAAGCATTCTAGTGATGTTTGTTCACTTATTCAAGCTCAAATTCTTCACTTGGCTCGAGTGACCTTTTAAAAACTCTAACTCCAAATTGCAAAAGAAACATGGTTATTAGCAGTTGCGATGTCGTGGCAAAAACTCAAAAAGAAAAAACAAAGGGTCCCCATTTGCAATGGGGCGATGTGTGAAAAGGTCACAACAAGTCTTTGGATGAGATATCATTCATAATTGTTCCTGCTATTGTAGAACTAAATCAATCAGTTGCTACATTTTAATTGAATTATTGTCTCTAAAGTACCATGCTCATTTCCACCACATTGCTAAATGGTTCGAGCATAATGTATCTCCTATAAGTGATTCCTACTTCGTACCATTGCATATACGTTAAGCTTTGTGTTTATAGTAGTCGATGAATTCCATCAAAAAGTTAAAATGATGTTTGAAAAAACTTTATATGTTATAATCCTATCTGTAATACAATATTAGATTTTTAATACTTAAAGCATCTACACATTGGCTTTAATAGTTTTATCTTCTCACATATTTACCATCTACTAATATCATCTTAAAAAGCTACAATATACCATCAATGTCTTGACTCTGGACTATGTTCAAATTACTAATCCCTTTATCTTATGTGGGTGAGAACTTGAGGAATAAAAGGGCCATTAAAAGAATGTGTAATTTAAAACAATTCAAATGATCCAAAAGGCTGTTTCCTACTTTTATTATCTTCTACTTTACATATCAATCAAAAACATACAAATTTACGAAGTAGACATGTTGCAAATAAAATAGTGGATAAAATACATTAGAGAGAGTGAGAGAGAGAGATAACCGACCTAATAGTTGAAGCGTTGCCAGTAGTCAAAGTTCTAGCTTCTTTAAAAGTTGGTCTAAGTTTCCTTAGCTTTGCTACATCAAACTAGCACCAAAGAAATTCAGAATACAAAGAAAACTTATTTAGATGTAATTTAATCAATCCATTCAATATATATTTTGTTGTTTGATAAGTCATTTGCATAAATTATCTCATGAAAAACTATATACATCTTAAGAAGCCCAACCTTCCCTAAGCCTTCATCTTTGTCAACAATCGTAGATAGCTTTCTCCTTCCTCCTGACACCTCAACCTACACATTAGGTTCAAGAAGACCAATAAGCATAAACAAAATAGAAATATAATGACTATTGCTGCTAGAGGTTTGAAGCCATGGTTAATACTTATTCCATTCAAAACACACATACATACTGACACAATTTCCAATTCAAAAGCACCACAATTCTGGGCTGAAATTCCATGCTCAAAGCTTTGAATTGCAATTGTTGGATACATAAAGTGACAACCTAAATATTACTTACCAATTGATGGCATCTTCCCATTTTAACATCAAATGATTTCTCCATGAATTCCAATGCATAAAAAGAACAGTAGAACCAAATTAATTTGGATTATAAAAGTAATGTTTATCAACTACCTTTGTTAGGCGTCCAATATCATTTTTACTATATATATTCATTTGAAGAGCGGCAACAAATCTTTTCATAATAATATGGAAGAGCGGAAACAAATCTTTTGATTGATTTCAATTGTTCTTTAACCCTCACAACTCCTTTTGTCATTATGGATCTCCTGAGAGAACACAATTAAGATTAACTTGAGAAATCAAACAGGAAAGCATCTAAGCATTCAACAAAGATAATTAAAAAGTGAGGGTCTACCTCACTCCATGAACTACTGCAAGACTAGGGTAGAATTGGCATCAGTCAAATAGGGTAGATCCAACATCTCTCAAACAACATAAGCTTGCAGAATTCTTCCAATATCTAATCCTATCCTTTTAGAGTATGTAGTTCTCTCTGCCTATAAACATCAAGTTCAAATAACAAATATTAGAGTACAAAATTTTTCATAATGTGCAAAATAATGATTGATGCAAACAAAAAGGTTGTGGTCTTCAGATCTTACCTTATAGTCTCAACACATTTTTTTTCCTCTTCAGCAATATGATTGAGGTCTCTGAAGTTGTTGTCACCAAAGATCTTAGTATGTGGAAGTTGCAATCCATGGAAAATCATTTGATCGTGGGCACATTTTATTTCTCTAGCTTCTGTGCCAAAATCCTTTTGGGTGGTGAAGGCAATTTGAGATATACATGATCACAAATAAATTAAATTTACAGAGTCAGCCAAGTGTCTTGATTGCAACAAAACAAATAACATATGGGTTGGATTATTTTAATTTCAATAAGCTAATCCCAAGCCTTTCTAGTGATGGCATATCTAATTGAAAACTTAGTTAGATTGAATGGGAAGTAGAAGATAATGTTGGAAAGCCACACTACAACAACCCAGCTCCACCCCATGCCCTTTATTGTAGCAAATCCCCAATTTGCATAAACAACAATCACTGTTGCAATTGAGCAAAAATCATCAACAAAAGTTTTATTTGATGAAGATAAAAAACTAAACAAATGAGATGGAATGAACAAGAATGTTCACTAGTAACCAAAAGAGTGATTGAGATCACGATTTGTGCTACAACACTATTTTGAGCAAACATGAGAAGAAACCCTAGATGATCTTTCTTGTTATAACATAATGTTGGCTTATTACTATGTTTTAAAGCTCTTCCTCCAATATTCCTAAACCTATTTTTTCTCACACTAACATCCTTGGCATGAGGCCCTATGCATAAAATGTTGGGAACTTGTCTACATATCATTTATGGTCTAAATATGATCTAGAAGCATGCATTGTTTTCATGATAGTTTTTGATGTGTATGTACTATATAGTTAGTTAATAAGTGTTGAGACATAATATTGTTGGTAGCTCTATATTGTTTTAAGGGAAATTATGCTTTTTTGTATAGATAATAATTTTACTTTTTATGGGAAGAGTTATTAATAGAAAACCTTTTGTAGTCACATAAATAATAATTCTTGTGTCAAAGCTCCAAAAATATAAGGCACTTGCATGATAGCATGATGATTTTCAATACACTTTTACCTGACAATAAAATTGAAAATGTGTTTAACATTACATTGATCATTTGCCTCATTTACCCTTGGAGTGGAGTTCAGAATCATAGGTCCCACAGCCCTATCAAAAACAACATATAACATTAGTAATATTGAAATTATGTTAACAAAGATTAAGGATTAATTGGTGAAAGCACTCGAATTTTCTCACATCATAGCTTACAATAGCTATCCTACCAGCTAATCTATGATCTTTGCTATCTTCCCTTACAATAGCTATCCTACCAGCTAATCTATGATCTTTGCTATCTTCCCCTACCTTAATTTATAAGTCTGTTGCACATAAAAGTTTAAATATGCATGCATTCATGAACCTACCTGAAAGGTTGGGAACAGAGCTATAAGTTTAGAGTTCATTGTATGGAAAAGCTGCCACCTACCCTGCATTACATGGTAAGTCCTATTTTGTATGAGATAAAGACATTAATTTTTTTTCATCAACAATCTTGCTCATTTCAGCAACCATTCACACATGGTTTGAGACATTTCTATGTATCCCCCTTTACTCATGATAGTTATCAACAAATATGGTAATGTCCTTTGCATAAGAAGAGTCGTAATTGTTTTTACCATTCATTCAATAGAATTTGTAGTTAGAATACACATACACTAATACTAGTTCTATGGAACACGTGACTAAATTAAATGAGACACCAATTCATTATATGCCAAAGTACAAAAAATGTATCCTTGGTCGAAGCCATACCTAAGTTCATTCAATAACAAAATTGTGTTAACAAATGACTTACCTAGAATTCTGGAAATTCAGTATATGTCAGCAGCTACTCCATATAGAATAGTGAATATTGAATCAGAGCAAGCCAAAGATGACATGTCTGCATTATTGGAGAATATATGTTCCACATCTTGCTGAACTCTGAGATTAAAAACTTTAGTACATGATTTTAGAAACCATACACACCACATTGCGCGGCCATATGCCATTAGATCAATGTCCTCCCTGATGACTACTTCTCCTTGTTTGGGGTCCAACATGGATAAGTAGACCAATTGAGCATAAAATTCATAAGGTACAACAATAAACTCAACACCTTCTATTTTAAGAATCTAAAATCAAGGGTATTTACAAACTGGAAAATGCTCATTAGTGTGGACCTTAAAATGGGAAGTATTCAGATGAGAACTAGAATAGACAAGAGTCTGTGCATTTATTTCATTAAAATAGGAGAACCCCATGTATAAGTTCATGTTCCATGAATGGTGTAATCTCTACTGTAAAATATCAAGGGCACACCATTTTAAAGCATAGACCAAGCGTGTGAACTGTTTGACAGAATGCCTTGAAGGGAAAACTGCATCAATTGTAGGATATGTGGAAAATAGTTGTATGCACAGGTTAGGAAAATGCACCCGACATTTGTAAAGAAAATTCTCCACAAAATTATTAGTATACATGAATGCAAAATGCGGAAGCATAGACAAGGAACGTGAAATATTTGATAGAATTCCCCAAATAAATGTGATTTCATGGAATGCCATGATTGTAGCATATACACAAAATGGATTTGTTGAAAAGGCTTTAGAAATTTTCAAGAAAATGCTATTGGCAGGTGTAAATCTAAATTCCACAACCCTTCCCAGCATCGACTTTTCCTGTGCCAAAATGGGAGCTTTGGAAAAGGGTATCGACATCCATCAAAGCATTGACTCTACCCTCACAGATATTGAAGCATGAATGAGGACACATAGACTAGGCAGGTGAATTGTTTGACAGAATGCCTCAAAGAATAAAATGGTCTCAAGGCTACAGGACACACACAAAAATGGATTGTTATGCTCTGGTTTGGCCTCACAGTTTGTAAGCCAATAAGCCTATAAGGTATTTCATACAACAAAGGCTCTGTCTTGGGAAGTCGAGGGATTAATATGTGACCATATTGTTATGGCATATATTACCAATACAGGTGCTTGTGTGCTTTTTTTTTAATGTCAAAGAGATAAATTTTTAAAAGAAAACATCTAAAACAAGACAATTAGAATGATTTGAAAACACAACTGAGATAAATACTACAATTTTCAACAGTTTTCAAGCGAAGCATTGTTTATTTTTGAAGAAGGTATTTCACCTAGAACATAATAAGGTTATGTATCACAATACCCAAATTATAAAAGGATAACAAGAACACATTAAAAAAAACTAGACTTTAAATCTTATGTAGTTACAAGAAATTGTGGAAATTTTAAACGTTGCAACTTCTTCTCTGACAACTAGATTTGGAGCAATATCCATCGAATCAATCGTTGCCCTAGTCTTTCTGAGAACCACATTATTTATTATTCACATCCGCGTATGTTGCAGGAATGAGTGAAAAGCTGATCATGATTAACAGAAAAAAGTAAAAACCCCCATTGTGATTTGACATTTATTTAGCTCGATGTGCTCATAAAAGGAAATGGGACAGAAAACAAAAATGCATGTGAAATGAGGAGGGGGAAATGAATGATAGGGAAATAAAATAATTATTTTAGAAAAGGTATTTTTTTATTGTCTTAATTTAATACAATCTAAAAATTAAAACTATAATTTAAACATAAAATATATATTTAATATCTCCTACAAACCTATTCTACACGAGTTTTTGTAACTCACACAACTCATCTACTATTATTAATCCAGGTTGTTTATTAAACAGCTTAGTTGTATAGCTAATTACTCACAATATAATTTACCACACTAGCTAACCATGTGAACACTATTTTCCTAACACATAAAGATAATTTCAACTCTAGTAGGTTTGGAGGATGTGGTGGTACTTCCTTGAGAAAGGATCCATTAGGAGAGGTTGACCATGACATAGAAAATGAAGCCTAGTTTGTGGGTGGTTGAATAATTGAGAGAAGGGAATAACACAAAATATGATGTTAAATAACCCACTAGTATGGTGCAAGCCATTAAAGGGTACATAATTCCACATGGAGGATGGGTCAACCTTTGAAGAAGTTATTGAGGCAATTGAAAGTTCCCTTGTAAATGTCACTAAGGAGGCCAATCAAAAAGGGCACTTGGATGATAGGCCATGCAATTTGTATTAATATCCACACCACCCTCTTGCAAACTCCCTCTACTAATGGTGGTTTATGAAGCTAGGTCTTAACACTTAAGAAATGATGATTTTAAACTTCTTTACTAGATATGTATGGCACTACTTTTGGAAGTTGAGAAACCACCTTTGTGTGAGTAGGAGGATGGGCTTTCACATTCAACTCCAACAATAACAAAAAAAATTCTCAATTTTTGCATAGGGAAGCTTGAGTCAAGAGGATGGGGACAATGAGAGTTCTCCTTAGTAGATAAAAAGGTGAAAAATGGGGTTTAAACAAAATAATAACAAATAACCCAATTTTCCACTATTTCATTCAAGAACTGATATCCAAACAATAAAATGACTAACAACAAAAAGGTGAGTCAAATCAAGGTATAAATCTACAAATTTATCCTTTATGCAAGGATGGGGGTATGAATCAAATAACACTTTGGGGAGAAAGATTAAAACTATCAAACAAACTCCAAAATGAAAGTTATAAAATGCAAATGAAAGACTGTACTCAAAACTAATGGAACCAATAAGAAAAAGGAATATCTAAGAAAGGTAAAATAATGTGTACTAGTCACCAAATGTGCCATTTTGAAACTCACTAAGGACTCATTCACCCTATGGAAAATGGCTCCTATCTAGGGCTTTATAAAAATGCTTTTTAGGTTCTCTTATATTGTGTCTACACTCCCAAATTCCTAATTTTCATTGTCGGAAAGCCATAAATAAATCCTATAGAAGAGTTTTCGTGAAATGAAAACTTTCCTTGCAACTTTGACAACTTTGTAACTTTCTTCATTTTTTCTCTTCAAGGGATATTTCACCTAAAACCTACAAATTCAAACACAAGAGGAGAAAAATGGTGTTTTTGGTGATGGGGGGTTTTCCTTGGTCAAACACCATTTGAGTATTTAAAATTTGAAATGAAATCAAATAACATGAAGGAAATGATGAATGAACAATGCAATGTCACGACTCACCAAATCTTTGATTAAACCTTCCAAGGAATGCAATCTATAACTAGCATGAAGTAGACTCAAGGGATGTGAATGTTGATCATAAAACTTGATTTAAAATGATTTCTTTTAGGGTATGTGCAGGATCATCATGGAAAAAATAGGCCCTTAAGTGGCAAAAATTCAGAAAAATCGTTGTTAGGAAACTTGGTAAAAATTGAATAAGTTATCTATATTATTTCAAAAATATGTAAGAGTAGAATCTGTAGAAAATTGAATGTAGTTTCTAAAATACTAGGTTTATTTAAAATAAATAAAATCTCTTTGGTGAGAATTTGAAATTTCAATCGATAGTACTTAAATTTTGAAAAAATAAGAAGTAGGTGTGCGTCGACCACCCTAACCATAATAAATGATAATTTTTTTATAATATTTTATATATAAGTAGAGGGACTCATTTTGGATGTGATGCATATTTTTTGTAATTTTTTCTAAGTAAATAATTAATTATGAATTTTTTATTACAACTTTTAAAAAAATATAAAAACTGTATGTACCACCTTAACTTGGTCAAAACTTCATGAAATTTAATTTTATTTTTTAATCCTATATTATGTGAAGCATAATAATGTGACATGTTTGATTCAAAATGTGATACATTGAGTTATAGATGTTTTTCAATCAACCTATTGATCGGGACTTTAGTTGTAATTCTAATAGAAAATGAATAATAATTATTTATTTAAATTCAAATTAAAGCATAATTTATATTGGTGGAAAGCGATAATCTTCTCTAAAAACCCTTTGTTTCATCAATTTTGGGTAAAAAAAGTTGTCAGCCACATACCCCTATAAATACCCATAATATTGCCACTTTTGGCCCATTATGATCCTGCATATACCTTTAATGCTTGAATAGATCTAGAACTCTACATCACCATATTAGCTCAAACAACATGCATGATGCAAGAAAGCTTTGACATGATAATGGAATCTTGATTGCTGCAATAATCTTCTACAAATATGCTCTTAAATGCCTTTAAATTCTCTTGAATTGGTCTTGAATGTTAGCTTCACTTAAGGAATGCTTGCATGAAAACTCTACGATGAAACTTACTAAAATGGCCTCTTATTTATACATATCATAACATTAATTCTCAAAATTCAAATATCACAAGCCGACATCTGAATATACATTTGAAATCATTGAAATAACACCAAATACATAGCTTAAATTTAGATTCTAGGCCTAAGTGATGACCAATTCACCCTATGGCGAATGGATCCTAGGTCACATACCTAGGATACACATTCTTCAAGGATGAGTGTTATGGTATGGAATTAATGAATGTAGGGTTTTACCCTTCAAGAATTGTGATTAATTAGGCTTGGATTTGAATTAAAGAGGCCAAACAAGGATTAATTAATGACGCCCTAGATTAGTGTGAAAATGTAAAGGTACACCTTATAACACCACAAATAAGTCACAATTAAGTCCATTTTAATAAATAAAGTCCTAGACTTAATGTAAATATGTAAAACATATTATAACACTAAATTAAGGCACAATTAAGTCATTTTATTAATATTTATTCCCAAATGAAGTGTGAAAAAGGGACTCTTTTTCCTACACTACAACAGATGCAACACATGAATCAAAAATTCCCTACAATTTATGGAGTTTGGCGTTGTTGTGAATCTCACCCTCAATGTTACAAGAAACATTAACTCATACCATTAGGAGTACTCTTCCTTTTCCATGGCTCAAATTTTTATTATCTAGGATAAAATTACAAGAGAGCATTACCAACAACTTATGGCTCTCCTCTTTAATTTATAGATGTGATAAACTTGTGAGCAAGAGGAGTCTTGACTATTGTGTGAGAAATAATTTATGTAGAGCTTCATTGTTAGAGTGAGAGAAAGAGAGAGCCTTGTAGGTTTCAAATCCTCCTTCCTTCTCTTCAAGATGAGAGTGAAAATGGAGTTTTATTAAGTCTCATGGGTAGGAGGAGCCAGTACACATGCGTCCTTTCTGCTACAACATGTGTCATGTAAAAATGATGGAATATTCATATTTGAATCTCGAAAAAGTGTGGGGACACTAGTTCGTTGCACATATGCCTACATGCCACATAGTATCCAACCAAGACTACATTAAGATCAGACACACAAGTTACTAGTGTTTCATCATTGCCGCTCGTGAAGTTAGAATTATGGAATTCTAACTTATGGTTTTTTACTGTAAATGAGGTGGGTCTAAATGCATAAGTATGAAGTTGCCACAAGGTGCAATTTACTACACTACATTTTACCCCCACTTTAGTGAGCTGATTTTTTAGAAAAATAAGCTACACAAAAGTAGATAGAAAGACATAAACATTGATTTTGAAATTTTAACATTTTTTGAAAAAGGACACTATAGAGGCCACAAAGTTTCAGTAGGTAAATACTAACAATGTCCCCAACATTTGAGTTCATTTAAAAACTATAGCATGTGACATAAAGTCTGATTCAACAAAACTTAAAATTAGGCCAGTTTAAAAAATGGAAGAATCTACCATGAAGAGAATAAAGCTTAAGATAATTTTCAATGAATTAGAAGAAAATTTTGATAAAGAGGTGAACATATTTCCCCTTGAGTGTTTTCCTCTAGACAAAAGGGTGAAAAAGGAAGGTAGAAAAGGCTAGGGAAAGTTTACCATGAAAAATAAGACAAAATTTTCCTATATTTTTCCATTGTGGGGCTAAAGAAAGTCATTTTCACTATTCACCTAAAGGATTTTGTTGAATTTTCTATAAAGCCCTCAAAAAAATTCCTCATAGAAGTGAGCTATGACTTCCTAGTATTGAGGAGCTATTGTTTGTGGTGGTGAGGGTTAACCCACTTGATGAGGTACAAGAAAATTTCACCCTTCTTTATGATTTTTTTGTGGTCTTTAGCCTTAGAAGTTTCATGAGTAGCATAGGTGTCTAGTCAATATGTCAGAGTATGATGGTCATGCTAGTGTCCTTCTTGCACATTTTCATCTAGTTAGGTCATGAATTTCAGTGCATCACATCGACAGTTCTATAACATGTGGGAATCCTAGAGAGAGACTAATAAAATTTTGGTTAAAAAAGTAGAATAAAGACTATAGAATGAGATTATAAAAATGCATTAAGTAGAAATTTTTCACATGAAATAGTTTTATTTTTATGGGACCTTCTCGTGATCTACAAGCATGTCAATGGAGCTATCCTTACATTTCTTAGGAGTCACAATGAGTAGATATCGGTTGATGAGTACTCGCTACTACAACAGGTTCTATTGTGGTGGGTCTACATGATCTTAGAGATTTGGTTCCATGCTCCCATGTTGATGGAACTAATAAAGAGATGGCATGGTGACACCTCCTCTTTTCATCTCCCTTTAGGTGAGATGACTGTGACCCTCCTAGACATATACCACATTCTTCGATTACTCATTTGAGGAGAGAGGGTGGTCTACAAGGAGGGATGCATGGCACAATATGAGAAGATAGTGTAATAGCATTACATTGATTGTGTTGTCATGGACAACACCACTAATCATAACTACATGTGGTGGTTATAGTAGGGGCACATTGTAGTGCCACTAGTATGTCGTGTGATGATCATAATAGTGGCACTATGAGTAGCCATCAATGGGTGATGCTCTCACTTTCATAGGGGCCTCTTCCATTACATTAGAGTGATATAGGAGCATATAACTATATATTCCTAGGGGTGAACCATTCTAGTGCATATCTACCATGACTTTAGGTGATACGCCCATTTTAAGTATCATAGTGTTATTACTTTCATGCTCCTTTAACCATGGGAATTTGAGTGTATCAACTACATGCAACCAACTATATATCCCTAGGGTATAGGGAATGGAGAGTTCAATTACATGCACGTACCTTTTGGAGACCGATTAGAGAATTGGAGTTCTACCTTTTTTGTGATAGATTTTTTATATATTGGTGAGTGTGGATATCAAATGGAAGTTTTATAGGCACATGAGGACCTGACCCATAGATAGGAGGTAGCAACAATGTATTTAGTAGGATAGGCTCTTGTTCGAGAGGATAGATCACATCATTGTCCTATAGTACTAGCATTAGGTGGCCCTCATGTTCGACTAGGTATAGGCGATCAAACCTACAAAACCCATGTACATATGGTTGCATTAGAGCACAACATGATAAAGAGATATTCCTCATCCCACCATCATCAATGTTGCAATTAGTGATGATGATGGTGAGCATGACAACCTACTAGGGGCCCTCACTACTAATGAAATCAGGTGTTTTAGTTGGCTTCACTAACTGGTGGAGGATAGCAAGTATAGCTCTAATTTTCCTAGAAGATGCCCTTAAGTGAAATGTTGTGTCATAGGATTCAGATGGTGTGGTAGTGGGGAGAAGCAAAGAGGAGGGTGTACAGAGGAAGCTCAAGCAAAGGAGAGAACTAGGAAGTAACAATGGGTGTCCTCAAGCATATGTGCACCTATGATCTCTATTGCATCACTAGGTGCCCTAGAAATTGTACCCCTTCTAGTATTGCTACAAGACCTAGTGTCACATCCACTAATGGTGTTGCACCATTGGGCCCACACTAGTAGGCCAAGGACCTAGGTATAGATTTCGTTTGATATAAAGATACACTATATAAGTTGTTTGATATTGAAAAGGGAGGAAAATAGGTGCATCAATATAAATGAAGGGAAATGGGGTTATGATGGACCTATCTTCCTCTTTTTCATTAGGAAATGAGATCCACACAAAGAATTGACTTGCAACCCTTAGTGAGTCAACTCAAGGTATGAACCTACAAAATTCCTTATGAATGAATGATTAAGATCAAGGATAACCAATACTTTGGGGAGAAAAAATAAAAATAGTAAACTAACAACAAAAAGCAATTCAACACTTCAAACAACAAGATTAAGCTCAATACTAATAGAACCTATAATCATATTACATATCAGAGTAGGGAAGATTTCAGTGTACCTTTCACCAAAACTTAGTTTCTAAAGGCTGATTGGGACACATTTGACTAGGGGTGAATGGGTCCATTGTTAGGTATTTTCTACAACTCCTGAGCCTCTGCTACAGGTTTGAATCTTCCAATTTGTCCAAGTGGCAGTGTCAAAATGTCAAAAATAAATTATGTAGATGATTTTTTGTGAGATAACAACTTTTATGACAACTTTCACAAATTTTTCAACTTCTTCATTTTTTCTCTTCAAGAGATCTTCAAGCTTTCTTCCACTAAATCTGCAAACACAACATGAAAGGGAATTTTTTTTTTTGGTGAATGAGGGTATAGTGTCAAAAAATGTTGTATGTTATATTTTCACACTTGTTTGAACCCATGTGAACTAAATGGACCTAATCGTGCCTTATTAAGAGTGCTATAAAGTGTTTTCTATCACTTTCACACTAATATATGGTTTTCATTAATTAATTAGACTTCTTTGTGCCTTATTTGGCCCTATTTTGTATCCACTAGCCTTAATTAATGCATCTTTCCAAGGATAATCCCAACACATATGTAATGGTCAATCATAAAATGATTTTTTGGATTGTATGGCCTAGATTTAGTGATTTGGGACTCATATGCCACCTTGGGTATATGAGTCCTACCTATGTTTTGGGGCCCCAATCTAGATTTCACATCAATCTAAGTATTTCTTGAAAAATGTGTCCCATAGCCTAGCCTAATGGGACTCATATGAGCCACTTCTAGCATATGTGTTCCATATGGCTTAAACTTAAATTAAATTCAAATTTTTGACAATATTTTATTCTCTTAGATCTTATTTTTTCTTGTAGTATTGTAATTTTGGGAAATTTGGCATAAACAAGCATAAATACAAGGCTATTTCACATATTTTCTCCTAGCAACTTGAGTATTCATGCATCATAGAAAATTAGAGTTCATGAGAGCATTCCAAAGCATTCAAGAATCTTCAAGAGATGATTATCAAGTGTTGGAGCATTATTCAAGTATCAAGCATCATGTCAAAGTCATCTTGCATCATGTTTATTTTTGAGCTAACATTTCTGATGTAGGGTTTCATGATTCAAGCAAGTATTCAAGTCAGGATCTACAAAATTTAAGCAAGAGTCAAGATCCACATACATTGGATAAATTTCATACATGTTTGTAGCATTTTATTTTTAGGGTTTGGTGAGTTGCAACATATCATTTTTTCATTCATCATTCCTCCTTTTCATTTTATTTCATTACAAGGTTTAATTACCAATATGACATTTGATAAAGGCAGACCCCTTTCCACTAACACAAAAACATTTTTCTATCTTTAATTTGTGATTCATAGATCTAAGTTGAAGACATATTGAAGAGCCAGATTGGAAAAAAGTTGTTAAAGTTGCAAAGTTGTCCAAGTTGTCACCTTGATTAGAAGATCATTAAAAGACACCCACAAAGTAGAATTGAGAAATTCAAATCCAAAAATGAAGTTGAGAAGATAAAGCAGCTCGATTGAAGAGAATATTTATACTTTGACTTTCCAAAAATCCCAAGAAGGAATGATAGGCCACTTCTAGCATATGAGTCCTAATATAATGGATTTTCCAGTTTTTAGGTGTTCTAGACTTGTCTCTACCAAATTTCTATTCCTACCTAGAAGCCCTAATCTAGGTCTAAATTGTGCAACCTAGAGTATGAGTACTAGTGTGCATTAAACTTAACATTTTTATCATTCCATTTCTTTAATCAAATTGCTACATGTTTCTAGGTGAACATCTCTGACTTTTCCAATTTACTGTTCTATTTTGCATTCATTTCTAGGTCATTTTGTGAAGTTTTGCATATCAATAGGTTTTGATATTAGATATTGCATGTTATTTGTATTTCCAAGCCCTATCTTGGTGGGGAACCCCTTTTAGTCTCTAATAAAACCCTAGGACATCCCTATTGCATATCTATTTCCCTGATTCCATCCTTGGATTGAGATCTCTATGGTATCCTTGAATGAAAAGTGAAGCAAATTTATTGTTCTATGTCCTAAACTGTAGAGAAACAATTTTCCATCTTTCATTTTGGTGAACCCAACACATACTTATAATTCAAGGACTTATTACATTACCACCCATGCCAAAAATTTGATTTCCAAATCTTAAGAATAAAAACACATCTCAATGAAAATATCATAGAAATTTTGGGCATAGTAGTAATGAGTGTTGTGCTTTAAAACAAATATTTAAAATTTTTGATATCATATAAATAGTCCCTTAAATCATGTCCTTTCACTCCTTGCCATGTAATGGTTGTAGGATGATAATATTCTAACTATTAAATCCTTTACCTTCATTGATTTATTTCAAAATAGAAGAAGCTCTTTCCCAACACCTACCTTCAACCACTCTTGTTTTGCACTCTGTCAAGGAAAGAATTGAATAGCCTTGTCCTAGTAATTCATTTGTTTTTGTCCCTTTGGATAGTTTTCTATCTTTTGTACATGATAAACACAAGTGGGATGTAGACAACATGCTAATAAGTTGACTCACGTGTGCCTTACTAGTCTTTCTTTTGTTTTCTTTTTCATGTTATGTATATGATTTCATGTGTGTAATGTGATCTCCCTGTAGTGTTTAGTTTGATATCTCTCTCTCTCTTTGTGACATTCCTCTATTTATACCTATATTATTCTCTATTTCATAAACATTTGGAGATGATGCAAGGAGTCGAGACATTCATGTCTCTTCCTTGTCAACCCAAAAGCTTTTCCTTTATCTTTTCATTTGTCTTTTGTTTTCATTTTGGGGATGACACAAGGTGTCGAGACATTCATGTCTCTCCCATGTTGACCTGAAAGGATTTTTCTTTTTTTCTCTCTCTCTTTGTGTCATTCTTCTAATTATATGAGTATTTGGGGAATGATGATAGTTCTAAGCTCTCTAAGAAACATTGTAGCAAGAACATACTGACCCCAAATCCATGGATCCCTCATGTGTTTAGAGTTTCATTTTGGGGGAAACCTCTCTTTTCCTTTTCATGACACAAATTTATTTGGAAACATATGACTTGGCATAGGGCTTTCCAAGTAAGCTCTCATGTCCTCTTTATTGTTAGCATTTATCATTTGCTACTTTAAAGTAATTGCTCACAACATGGTATTTAGCAATTTTTTTAAGTGGGGGCATGCATTGGAATTATTCTTTTGCATATCATGTTTCATTGTGTAGTCTTCTTACTTCATGCAATGTGTCTTTCTCTTTGTGGTTGAAATTGTATGTTATGTCCCTAAAGAGTGTGATCTCTCTTAGCATATTATATTCCTCTTAGTGGCTTGATGCAACACATTGCATCCCCTAAGTTTTTAATCTTCTATTCTTTGACTGGTCATCTCTTGGAGACAATAGACACAATGTTCTCTAAGGTAAGACCTTACATGAACTAAGTAAAAATCCTTTGAACATACCTTACACTATGTTGAAAATTTTGGTTATATGGATACCTTGCATAAGACACTTTTCTTTCATGTGATGCCATCTTGTTTGTTCATGAGTTACAAGAATACAAATGTTTTTTTTCCGCATGAAGCTCAATGTTCATTGTTGTATGGTGCCTTATCAAAGTTATCATGAGGTATATCTTTGGCCTAGTTGAATGGCAAGTTGAACTTAGGCATGAATTTCCTATAGCCACTTTCTTGTTTATGTGAGTGCATACTAGCCACACATGTGTGTGTGTGTATGTGTCACCCTTTTGGATACTCATCCAATGGATACCCTAAAGTTTTGTTTCCTTAGAGTGAGCATGCATTTTTCCAAAAAAAAATATTATATTTGATCCATAATCTGTGGGAAAAATGATCAAAGCTTGATCCGCCCCTTAAATGTTTAATTTTTTCTTTTCTTTATGTCTTTGGCAGTGTATGCTTGTGTCTTGTTATTTCATTTTCATGTGTGTTCTTTTATTCCTATATTGGTTGGCCATATGATCTTGATTCCAGTAACTTCTTGATTGTTGTTGTCCTATCTTACTAGTATTGGTAGATTTGGACCCCTCTTGATGTATATCTCGTCTACTTTAGTGTGAGTTTGAAGCAAGTTCCTCCTCTCACTAAAGTGGGGGCTAAATGTAGTGTCAAACAATGTTGTCCATTACATTTTCACACTTGTTTGGGCCCTTTTGAGCTAAATGGGCCTAATTGTACCTTATTGAGGGTGTTTTAAAGTGTTTTCTAGCATTGCCACAGTAATCTAGGGTTTTCATTAATTAATAAGGATTCTTTATGCTGTATTTGGCCCTATTTTGCATCCATGTGCCTTAATTAATACATCTTTCCAAGGATAATCTTGACACATATGTAATGGCCAATTATAAATTGATATTTGTAGATTGTATGACCCAGATTTAGTGATTTGGGATGCATACACCACCTTGACTATATGAGTTCTGCCTAATTTTTGGGGGCCCAATCTGGATTTCACATCAATCTAAGAATTTCTTAAAAAATGTGTCCCATAGCCTAGCCTAATGGGACTCATAAACCACTTCTGGCGTATGAGTCTCATGTGGCTTAAACTTAAATTAAATCCAAATTCTTGGCAGGATTTTATTCTCCTAGATTTGATGTCATCTTATAGTGTTGTAATTTCAAGAAATTTGGCATAAACAAGTATAAATACAAGGTTATTTCACATATTTATCCTAGAAACTTGAGTATTCATGCATCATAGAAAATTAGAGTTCATAAGATCATTCCACAGCATTCAAGAGCCATCAAGAGTTGATTATCAAGTGTTTGAAGCATTATTCAAGTATCAAGCATCATGCCAAAGTCATCATGCATCATGTTGGTTTTTGAGCTAACATTTATCATGTAGGGTTTCATCATTCGAGAAAGTATTCAAGTGAAGATCTACAACATTTAAGGTCAAGAGTTAGGATCCACATCCATTGGATCCATTTCATACATGTTTGCAAAATTTTATTTCTAGGGTTTGGTGACTTGCAACATATCATTTTGTTCTTTCATTATTCCTCTTCATTTTATTTCATTACAAGGTTTGATTACCAAAATGACGTTTAACCAAGGCAAACCCCTGTAACATAGAAAAAAAGTATTTCTTGCTTGATATGGGAATAATTGATGATAAATTAGACTTAATAATGCCTTGATCTAGCATTAAGAGGTTTTTTACACATCCACACTAGGTCTTGGACCCTTGCAAATTGAATAAAATGCATTTATCAATGTCTTGTAAAGGTGTTGTAAAGTGTTGTAAAATACTTTCACACTTTTCTAAACTTAATGAACCCATCTTCCCTTAATTCAACATTATAAAATGTATTTTCACATCAATGTATAAGGCTTACAAACTAAATTTAACTTTAATCTAGTCTTGTAATGTGTTTTAGACATTCACATTGGATGTTGTGCCTCTCTAGGCTGAGTGGATCTCATTTCGATGTTGTAAACTGTATTTAATCACACTTTCACATTGAATTTTGTGTCTCAAGCCCTAATTGACCTTCACATCATCATTAATAGGACCCTATGACCCCATATTGTGCATCCCAAGGCATAATTTGATCAAATAATTGAAAAATTCACCATATAAACATTATTTCCTCATTCCCCAACATTCCAGCTGTCAAAAGGACCCCTTTGGGACTAATTTTCCATCTTTGGAGAATGAGTCCCTGTTAGGTGGGACTAATTCACCCAAGGTGGAAAATTAGTCCCATTTGGGTAATTTTTGAAGTTTTGAGCAGGAAAAAGTTGGATTTTAAGTTTTATTTTTCTCCATGTCAGCCTTAGGGATCCAATTAATGGGTAAATAAGGTGAATTTCCTATAAAATCAAGTCTTTAAACCCTAATTTGCATCTCTAAACTCATTCATTACTCATTCATCATTTTTTCTTCCATCTCAAGTCAAGAAAGCTAGGGTTTTATCATTTTCAAGTCATCAAGATAGCTTCCAAGACATTCAAGGGCAGATTCTTCATCCTTTATTGCGAAAATTCAAGATCAAACATCATGACAATGTATTAACTCCATTATTGTATGCTTCATTACATTCTTTTCTCATTTTGGTTTAATTACCTACAAAGGGGTTTGACCAAGAGGTATGTGCAGGATCATGATGGGCCAAAAAGTGGCAATATGTAAGTGATATGATGGCCCATGTGCCTGACAACCTTTTTTTAACCAAAAATTGATGAAACAAAAAGGGTTTCTAAAGGAGATTCTTAGATTTCCACAAATATAAATTATTCTTTACTTTGAATTTAATAAATAATTATTATTAATTTTCTATTTGAATTATGACTAAACTCCTGATTGATAGGTTGATTGAAAAACATCTATAACTTTCAAACATTGTCACATTTTTTAAATTAGAAACATGCATCACATTCTATGCTTTGCATACTATAGGATTTAAAAAAAATGAATTTTATAAATTTTTGACCTAGTTAAGGTGGTCAGACATACGAGTTTTTTATATTTTTAAAAAGTTGTAATAAAAACTTCATAATTAATTATTTACTTGAAAAAAATTTACAAAATAATATACATCACATCGGGACATGACTCCTCTACTTATATCTAAAATATTATAAAAAAGTATTATCATTTTATTGTGGTTAGGGTGGTTAGACAAACAACTACTTATTTTTTCCATGAAATTTAAGTACTACTGCATTGAAATTTGAAATTTTCACGCAATAGATTTAAAAAAAAAAAAAACCTAGTAGTTTAGAAACTACATTCAATTTGCT